>JBBPNS010000277.1:0-17451 GCA_038090995.1 Boletus vermiculosus
ATCCGACAATGTCCTTGAACGACCGCCCGGCGTGGCAGACCGACGATCTCGACGAAGAATGGGTTGACGGCGACGACGCCTCGCTCGGCACACAATCCATCTCCCTCACCACACCATTGCCCGGTTTCTTGCAGACATCGAGTGTGGATAACGAGCTAGAGATGAGCCCAGATACAGCTGGTACATTCTTGATCAGGGAAGACATACCAGTAGCTGCATTCCTTCCAAAGACGCCTGCCCGGCAGATCAAGAAGAGCGGCATGAAGGACTTCTTCAGTCCTTTGGCTCTGGAGAAGATGTTCGAGCCACCCTCGCCACCTCCTCAGAAACCGCTTGCGTTGACACTCACTGCTGCTCCAACTGTGCCCTCTCGATTATCACAGGCGTTCACCCCGAATGATAGCCGGTCCGACTCAGATACGAGTACTCGTGGCAATACAGCTGATCGTGGTGCTCTCAAGCCGACATCCTCCACAGATCTCCTTGTTCCTCCTCCATCCGCACTCGGGACACAAAGGCCCACTTTGGAGGGCCCGTTCACTTTCTCTGTTCCGCGCCAGAGTCCCAGGTTTCCGCAGGCGGAAAGCACCCCAGGGCATATATACAGTGCCGCTAATCCACCAATGACAGATCCAAGGCTTCGCTTGTTTCAACTTCAGTACGACACATTCACACGAGATCACCTCTCGGCAATGGTGGACTCCATCGCAGTCAATACGCCGTCTGGAGGAAGTGCCGAGGGAAATGCCTCGTCTCCTAGTCCCGTTCAACGCGTTCTCTTCAGGCCACCGCAAACGCCCGTCTCGGACGATAGTCCCATACGTAGCGTCAAACGCATCAAGCTTAGTCCCCCATGTGACTTTTATGGCGAGGGTGCCGGTGCAGGAGCTGTTGTATCACGTCCAAGGACGCCTCGAGTGGATTACGTCGGCGAGTCGCGTTCGCTCATGCAACAGATCAAGCAAGCTCGCGATTTTTCAACCATTTCTACCAATGTGACAGCGCAGACTCCTGCTACGGATAATTCCAAGGTGAAAGCATCTGCTCGGATTCCTTCGAATGGTGAGTCTATTCCTCTTACATGCAATGCATTCCAATTGTAGATGCTAGATAATGGCGCTGCCCTTATGGTCATCAGCGAGGGGAGCGGATCTGTCACAGGGTCGTCCACTGCTGCGCCAAGTGGTCACTCCTCCCTTGCTATTCGGCTACAGGCAGCAAGTCTCATGCAACAAATCAAGAATGACATGAAGGGTTCGAAGCGCCTGTTTTCCGGGGATACAGAGTTCTCTCGTTATACCCATGCGGAGGGTGAACAAGCTGATCAGTCCGTATCTGTGCTCGAGAAGTCACAACCAAGCACCTGGTCAAATGGGAGTCACGAGCGAAGCCGACGAAAATCACCCAAGACAGGGTCTCCTCGCCGCCCCTCGTCTGCTTTCCGACATCACCCCAGTCCACGCAAATTCTCCCGTTCGGTTTCCGATGACCGTGAGCGCAGTCTCGTTCTCGATATGTCCAACATGTCGATCGAAACACCATGGCAAACGGAGGCGGGTTCTGTCGCGACCCACACCAACCCGGCGCCAAATGCGAATATCCCTCGCATCAGAGTCACGTCATCGACTATCATCGAAGCGTTACCCCAACCCCCGACACAAGTACCTCGTTCATATCCGTCATCATCGGTTCGTTCAGGCAACAATCAGGACTTAAACCGGTTCGTATCGTCAAGCACAGTTTCTGGGACGACTATCACCGAAGGCAGTGCACCCTCATTTGTGAAGCATGCAGGGCCTGTTCATATCACGCACATTACGCCATCTGATATTCCGTCACTTCCTCAGCGCGTTGGGAAAATGGTGTACGACAAGGAACTCATGAAGTGGTTGAGAACTTCCACGCGGGTATCACCCGACGCCGATGACCTCAGAGATCACACGTCTGTTACGGATGCCGAGAGTGAAGATCCGTTCAGGGATATTGAGAGCTTGCGTGAGGATGACTCAGGGGGTACGAACATGGCAGACGAGGCCCCGATACCTGCGCAGGAGGTAGAAGAGGTAGAAGAAGAAGCGCATTTCAAGCAGGACGCGACCCGGATAGAGGAGGGAGAGGAAGAGGATGCCAACGAACAGGAGGAATTGGGCTCGTTCACATTCGATGGCCCATCCGTCGTTGTGACTCAAATCGTCCCTTCAGAAGAAGAAGACAGCGGAGACAACACCACCGTGTCTGATTCTGAAGGGGATGACGGTACAGGGGCGAATTCCGAAAACCGACCCGCGCCATTAGCGTTCGACTCGGAGGACGATCTGTCCAACGATTCCCCTGGCCAACAGTCAATCGCACCGGTCGAATTAACACCAGTAGTTCCTCGCAGGGTGTACGCGGTTGCGATACCGATGCCACCCAAGTCGGCGCTCAAGAGCACGAGTGTGACGCCCGTATCAGCGATGAAGGACCCAAACCGAAACAAATCCCGCACGCCCGCTCAGAGATTGGGACACAGGAGATCCGTCAGTTTCTCGGATGGAAAACGCGATGGTCCTATCAGGGGGCTCGTTGTGAAGCCGCACGAGAGCGACGACGATCTCGGGACGAGCGTATCCTCTCTTGAGCCTACCCAGACCTCTGGTTATAGTCCTTCTGCGAGATCCAAGCGAATCGCCGAGATGATGCAAGATCTGGAAAATACGAGTACGTTTCATATTCGTTGGTAAGGGATGGTGCTGAATTCTGTGGACCAGCCGAGTCTGAGGAGTCACCGACGAGATCGTCGACGCCAATCCACGATGTCGAGGATTTGCAACTCATGGGTAATCGACGCCCGAGCAGTCAGATGGCGGTCGTGGACTCAAGTGGATCTTCCCGGCGGGTATCCTCAATGTCCCGGAGAAGCAACTTTTCCGATCAAGATCGAAGGAATGCGACTTTCTTGACAGAGTGTTCTTTCGGAGTTGCGCACGATAAACTCGTACAGGTGATCACTGACGTACAACCCTTTGAGCCACATTGGGAAGACTTGAGCAGTATCGATTTGTCAAAGAAGTCGCTGGACAGCGTCGCAAGGCTCAAGGAGTTTTTGCCAAAACTTGACTCGCTGACATTGTGCGTGGTACATACACGTTGCGTGTAATAAGGAGGTATCTTGGACTGACGTGAAATTGACAGAAACTGTAATCAGCTGTCGTGGTTGAGCGGAATCCCTACATCTCTGCGGGCACTTTCTGTCGCTTCTAATGTGTACGTCTGTCGGGATTGCTGAGGGCGACGTTCACGTCCTGAACGACTTTGAAGCTTGACAGGCGTCACATCGTTCAATCACCTTCAAAATCTCGAGAACCTTGATGTCAGTAACAATGATATCGACTCGCTGAATCGTGAGTGATTGAAACGCACTGCATTATTTGCGAAGTTGATGTTGATGGGCGTCCACCAGAATTGCAGTGTCTGCGACACCTGAGAGAGCTGAGAGCCGATGGCAATCGGATCACAAGCTTGGACGGATTGCAGAAGCTGGAAGCGCTCACGAAACTAAGCGTGCAGGGTAACCTGATTCGGGAGGTGGATTTCAGTTTATTCCGATGGTAGGACGTTTCGTGTTCCGTTCTCTCCGTGGCGATGATTTGGCACATTCCCATAGGTCACGGCTAGAGATACTGGACTTGAGCCAAAATCGACTCGGCAAGGTTGCTTCGCTGGCATCGAGCCTTTCTGCGCTAACGGTTTTGAATCTCGGTAGGTTGATGGTGGTTGTCACGTGTACCTGACTGATATGCTTGACAACTCGAAGATGGCAATTTATTAAATGATCTTGATGCCGGTGGTTGTATGACGAGACTGCGCATTTTACGCGCAAGTAACAACAGGCTGCACAGCCTCGATGTGGGGCACTTTACGAACTTGCGCACGCTCTACCTGGACAACAATTCGCTTGCAGGTCTGCTAAAAGGGGAACGCCTGGTGAAACTGGAAAACCTTTCCATGCGAAATCAGAGCTGTCGTGATTTGTGAGTGGCACCATCGTTTGAGTGGTAACGTGACGTGACGGGATCTTTCATTATGGGGTGCCTGATTGATGGGGATGATGATGGTGATTTGCAGTCATCTCTCGACGCGCCAATTCCGGGATGTGAAACGGCTTTATCTCTCAGGTATGTGAAGTGCTTCTAGAAGATCCATGGGATGGAGCTTGAGAACGAACGCATATCTCGTTCACTAGGCAACAAACTTAAAACAAATTTTATCGAGGAGGCGTGTTACAATCTGATATATCTGGAGGCGGCGGCGTGCCGGCTGACCAGTCTTCCGCGCGAGCTGGCACGGCTGACTCCCAACCTTCGGGTGCTGAACCTCAACTATAACTTCCTGGAGGATGTGGCTGCCTTGGACGGTCTCACGAGACTAAAGAAGCTAACGATGATTGGATCTCGGCTAAAGGGAACGAAAGCGCTGATCCGTGTTGTTCAACGGATGCCCGATGTGGAAATGCTCGACTTGAGGTGAGGACGCCATCGGGGTTTCGGCATTCACCATCGGGGCTGGTTGACTTCCTTGTTTATCCTCGCTTTTTTTGTTGACGACCCGGGACTGACCGATGATGTTGACAGGATGAACCCGAGTACGCTCGGGTGGTATCTTCCGCTTCTGGTGCGGGACGTGCCTGGAGCATTGCAGCCATCAGAAAACGGGGGAGCGGGATTGCGACGGAGGGGTGAGAAGGGAAGCGAATATGGGTGGCAAGAGCTGGACGCAAAGTTTCGTCGGGACCTGCCGGACGATGTGTACGTCGGCCGCCTGGCGTACCGGGGTCTGGTTATGCGAGCATGCCCACGGATCCGGATGTTAGACGGGGTGGAGGTATCGGAGAAGGAACGGGCGAAGGCTAATCAGCTACTGCAGGGGATCATGGGAAAGGGGAAGATTAAGGGGAGGAGAGCGGGAGGGGAGTCCGATATGGGAGAGGATGGTGACAGATTATGCCTGGCCACATGACTTGATGTGATTTAGACGATTTGGTCATGCGTTTTTTTTTGTCGAAGGGTGGATGCTGTTACAGATCTGAGTGGATACGATAATTTGTAATTAGATATAAAATTAATATTATTTTTGAGGGGGGGGGGTGATTAGATCCAGAGGGATGGGATCGATGACGGAGGGGTTACGAGAGTGGCACTCATTTGATGGGGGCCGGGCAATCGGAGAAGATGAGGCTGTGTGAGATTCTGAACCCAAATCGGGCGGCCGAGGCGAAGAATTCGAGCTCCGCGCGCGCGTGAAATGTGCCTGGGCCGGGCAAAATTGAAAAGAGGCGCATCTGAAACGGTGTCCTCGAGCCGCCTGGCGAGGGTTGTCCTCATATGCCTATTTGTGGCGGCATTTCGTTATGGGATGTGCCCTGTGATATGATGATCCCGGTTGCGATGGGCAAGAGGACGTGCCGAGAGGACGCAGGCCGACGCGAAGACCGGGGGAGGTTGCGTGCGAAGGGGCGGTGGGCGGGTGGTGTCGGGACGGGACCGAGCGCGGGAGGGTTGGGTTGTGATTGATTTGACATGGGGCAGGCTTCGACGTTGGGTCTACGGACGAGGAGAAGGAAGGGGACCAACGGACGTTATTCGCTACCGAAAAGGCGTCGCGGGATTGTCTCGCACATGGTGAGATGAAAAAGCGACGGGAGGTTGCCGGCAAACGTTAAGCTTCCCAGGGCTAATTACTTACTTTGAGTGCCTTGCACAGCGATCGTATTTCATAGCACCGAAAGAATCAAAGTCATGGCAGCTGCGTCCCCCCTCCCCGCGCGAGTCCCACCTGCACTTAAAGACCCGTCCCTGTCCGCACATCCTCCTCATCCACTGTCCCCTCGCCCGCGCTCATGATCGAGCAGAACTCGCCCCCCTCCTCCCCGTCTCCTCCTACAACATCGCCCACCTTCACCTCTCCCTGTACGTCCCTCCCTCTCCTTTCTCGGCCTTCCGGCTTCGTAAGCGCGTGTCATATGTCATGATCTATCATGATCGACCTGTCACGCTCTCTTCCTCCATCATTCCTCTCTCTTCTCTCCCTTCCTCCTCCGCTGATTCATTTATCTTCTCCTCAGTGCTGATCCCAAAAACGACATCCCATTCGCCGACGACCTGTCACATCACAGCTCCCCGGCTATCTGGTGGGTCACTCCCCCCATCCACATCTACTCCGACTCTTTTTTTCCCTCTTTTTTTTTTGTCCTCTTTTTTTTCTGCTTCCTTTTTGGTAACTGTCTCATTGCAGTCCCGAGCCCGACCTTGGCTTCTCCCAACGACGAATGTCCACCTCCACCGCCTCCGCTCCAGACACCGACACAAGCAGCATCCCGTCCCTCCAAGACAAAAAGCCCTCGTCCGCCTCCGCCTCTCCACAGCCAGACAACAGGCCTCGCTCCGACGACGCCCACCCCTGGAATTTCGACGACAAGCAGCTCGCTGATCCCATCCTCGATAATACCCCAAAGGTCCAACTCCCTTCCATCTTCACCACATTCGAGGACCCTTTTCGCAACGATATCCGTCGCGCCTCTCTCCCGAGCATCGCCTCCGATTCCGCACCCAATACCCGCTACAGGTCTTCTCCGTATTCACAGCCCGCCACCCGCAGATCTCACGCACCCGCTAATCAATCTAATCCCCCAACATACCATTTCGCGTCCTCCGTTGATACCCAAGACCAGTCTGCAGAGAAATCCCATTCCCGTCTTAATTATAATAACTACTCAGAACCTTCCGCCTATTCCCAAACTTCGCTTCCGACTGCACCCGCTTCCTCATCCCAGATGTCTTCTTTCGCATCTCCCCTCTCCCCTGATTTGCGCCAACAAGGACCCTACGTCGAATCCGACGATTGGTCCAATTCGTCTTCCACGATCACACGCCCAAGCTCAACGCCGAGTCACCCGTCCCTCAATGCGCCTCTGAAATACGAAGACGGCCTGCGCCACACTTCTTTCAGCGCACCCATCGGTCAACAACAGATGTTCCAAAGTGCGAGCCGCATCTCGGGTCAGCAAGATCGAAGACCCTACCCTCCTGGCACTCAGAAGTCCGAAGAGTGGTCCTTTCCTAATCAAGAATTCGTATTGCCTCCCAGCAACCCTTCCTATAGTTCGACCTCGAGTCCCCTTTCTCCGTCTCAGCCGCCCCCACCTTCGACTGTGCCTCCGCCATCATCCCCCCCGTCTCGCCCCCCGCAGACCGTTCCTTCCTCCACTCTCGTCGATCGCCCTACTAAAAAACGCGGAAAGCTCCCCAAGGAGACGACGGACTATCTCAAAGCTTGGTTGCATCGTCATTCAGATCATCCGTATCCCAGCGAAGAGGAGAAAAAGCAACTGTGCCATGCCACTGGTTTGAGCATGAGCCAGGTTTCCAATTGGATGATCAATGTAAGGCACCCGTCACTCTATGTTTCGTTGTTGACTCACGGGACCTCACCAGGCACGACGTAGGATCTTGGCACCCGCCCACAGAGCAGCATCAGGGCCTACCACATCGGCGCCGTATCCCCCAGCCACGCGGACTACCCCTGCCGCAATGTTGGAGCCCGTATCCCGTCGTACCTCGATTCCACAGGAATCATTACAATTGTATCACCCCATGTCGCTTCAGTCAATGCCGCCATCCAACCAGAATCACGCGCCCTCGCCACCGACCGATTATGTAGGGTCGAACCGGCATCTTGTCGGAATGCCTCAGCGGTCATCACACCAGTACCACGGAGGATCAAGTGCCCTGGATGTTCCCCAATCGAGGCATTCCATGGCATATGTCCCAGGGCAAGGGCACCACTCTGGGAACGGGAGCCAAGCAGGGCACTACATACCGTCTGGGGTTCCGATGTCCACTCCTCCGTCCCTTTCCGCAAGCCCGTTTGGGTCGCACAGTCTGGGCGGCCATCACCACCATGGGCAGTCGATGTATTCGTCACAGCATCATCACCAATCATCGTTGTCTCCCAGTTTCCTCCCGAGCCCTATACAAGGATCTGAAAGGCTACCGGTACACTCCACGGAACAACACACGCACAACTACTATGGCGAAAGCCAACCGCATCCATCGTCCAATCCTGGCTCCACTTTTTCTGGCCCACATTAATCATTAATTCGACACACGATGGCCCAAGGTTGAATGGATAGGGGGAATCTGATACATTCGATGCCGAAAGCACCACTGCGTGTAACAGTATTATTAGTAGTATTATACTGACTTAGTCACTTTTCGCCTTCTTGCAACCGCACTTTGCAGTAAAAGATTCTTTTTTCATTTCTTTTATTTATTCGAGATGTCATCACCGCTGTGCGGGTGCAGTCCCTCGGGTTTCTCCCACCTGCACACATGGAGCGGAGAAGACATTCCTAATGTATCCCTACTATCTGCATCCGATCTGGCCGTATGCCAACTTGTGCTTCCACTTTGCCTCGTATAGCATGTCTTCCCCTCCCCCGTTCTTTTCTTTTTCCAGAATGCCTATAGTCGCATCCTACGTACCTTGGAGGGATTGCATTCTTGTAACCCTGTAGGAATTGAAACATTTGATACCAGAAATACCAAAATTTCGAGCCTTCCATTGATTTATGAGTTGGCTGATCCGGGCGGCGGCGCGACTCGTTCTTTTTTCTCTCTCTTTCACTCTTACGAGACCTCTGCACCTCGAATTCGCCACACCGAGGATCGCGATCATCGATACGATGACGACTGTACCCGAACCTCCTCGGCTGGACCGTCGCCACACACTTGTGCCAATAAGGTAAATACGCCGTTTTGCCAACAGGATGTGACAAGTCTCTAATCTTAAGCTTCCTCTTGCAAGGTATACAATTCAAATTCGCCAAGATACGAACAGAGGGGGATCATATCGCGTTTCGGACCAACTATCGCGTGTTTTTCTCTTCCATTCCAAACCCCATTCCAGTGCTTGTCTTTTTTTCTTTTTCTTTTTCTTTTGGAAAACGTGGGTGGCGGAGCGTCGGAGCGGCGGAAAGAAGTGTGGGTCTTTTTACTACTTTTTCAATCTTGCTGTGGAAAAAAACGTTCAAAAGTAGAACCTTGGGGACTTTGGGGCTCGCCTGAGGGCCAGCCCCATGATATGATCGCATCACGAGTGTGCTGATGCGGTAGCAGAATTCCGGGACGACGGACGACAAGACGACAAGACGACGAACGAGCCAACGACTCGGGTCTAGGCCGTGACACCGGGAGGGTCCCCTCCCCCGTTTAGCCCAACGAGCAACGCGCCGAGAGGTCGGGGCAAGCCAAATGGTCCGGAAAAAAAATTAAAAAAACCAATGCCAATTTGAACTCCTCACTGATCACGCATCATGATGCACCATGCCCACCGACACACACGACACGCGAGCTCAACCGACACCGACACATTGGCGCGTGGTATATTGCCGCGAAGTTTTCCGTTTGCAACCACGCTATCCACATCCCCAAGCGGGTTTTTTTGTTCTCTCGACAAGGGGAGGGGATAAACGAAGCGAGCGGGGCTGAATGCATGTTTTTGACTTTTTGGAAACGCGACGGTGGTCCGCCACCCACCCTTCTCTTTTGCCGCAACCCCGGCTATGGGATTCGATCACATCATTCGTTGAAACCCGATGAAACTTGTTTCGCTGGCCTATTTACAGCAACCCGTTCCATTCCGATCGAGATTTTAGAATGGGCGTCTCTGTGTGAAAAAAAAGACAACTACATCTAGAAACAAGGGACAAGAGAGAGAGGGGGTGGGGGAAAAGGGGTTCGGTAGGATCCTTGAGAGGCTGTATTCTCTTTTTTTCTTTTTCATATATTTGTATATGTTTTTATTTTTATTGTGTTCCTCAAAATCGTTCATCCTTGGGTTCTTGGGAGGTACTTGGCGTGAACACCCCCCTCCGAAGGCATGATTCCAGCGCCTGTAACGTGAACCTACCCGAGCTCGATAAATTTCGTTCCCGCTCGCCGATGCACGGATGCCCACCACGTCACAAGGCGGACCGTGTTGATACGGGTGACCAGCCTACCGTTCCACTAATCGGGTTCGCAAAAACAAAGCAAAAAACGGAGGTTCGAACCCCGTGGAAAATTAGGTTAAAGCATGATTTCGAAACGAACTTTTTTTTTTGTTTTCGCTTTTATTTTTTCATTTCCTGTTTGGTTCGCGTGGTGGGCTGGCGCGGCACAGATACCCTGATATAGTCGATGCCGCCTACGCGAAATGGCCAGCGTATCAAATTTTTTGTTTTTGTCCTTGGTTTCTATTTACCGAAGTGAGGGCCAAGCTCACGCCGATTCCCCGGACTGGTCTTTCAGAACCGCAGTAACTCAAGTTTTGCACAGGTTGGCGGGGCTCGAGTGGGGGGGAGAGGAACCGCAGCAGAAAGGCAGCGCTCTTTGACGATATCATGATGACCAATCGTGTACTCGTACGCTATCCAATCATATTCGTTTACTACAGTACGCTTCTTTCTTCGCAAACTTGGCACGTGTGGTGATGATAGGTACTTGATATGATGTGGTTCGGAGTGGGTCGTAGGCGGCGCACGGTGCTTGTACGTTTTGCAACGTTCTTGCTCGCTTACATACAATCAGATCAAACGGAATGGAAGGAGGGCGGGAGGGGGAAATAGTACAGGGGTAACACATGAACGGGGAGAATCGGACCCCGCGCGCCGGGCACTGGACACCGGTAAACAGACTGAGCTAAACCAAATTCTATGGTAAAACCCGGCTCTACGGCGTCACTGGGCCCATCTGGAAAAGCAAATTCTAGGCTGTGAAATAAATTTAAGCGAGGCGAGGTGCGAAGGAAAGAGAGAAAGGAAAGGGAAAAGGAAAAGGAAAGTGAGCCGAGCGAGGGGCGGATAGGCTCCAATCGTCGTCTTCCATCACTCCATCCGCGCCAGCACCCGAGAAACGCTTATCCTTGCTTCCAAAGGCAACATCCGACAAACGGCGATCTGAAACGCAAGAGGGGGGGGAACACGGGACTGGGTACGTGCACCATGTGGCGCCGCGTCCTATTCAGATTATTCGTACCGTTGGCTCTAATCATGGATTCCTTTCGGGATTTTCCCCCCACTATACTCTCTCTCTCTCTCTCGCGGCCACCGGGGTGGAAAGCGTGGTTGCGATGACGACCGGAATACCGTCTCGCCGTGTTCGTCCCGCATGATCACCCCGGGTCTTCCTTTCTTGTTCGTTGTTGTGCTGGGCGCGACCGAAGTGGAACACCATCAGATGCATACCAGGTACGTCCAGGGACTCTTCCCCACAGGCCGAGTGAAAACCAAGTAAGGGTTAGGTACAAAGTTACGCCCTCGGGGGGCGGGAAAAATCGAATGGAAAAGAGTGCGATCATCATGATGGGATACGTACCTGGGTAGGTGTACGTACAGTGCTTGGGTCATGGGGCACTGCCCATCCACACCATGGTCTACGTGACTGTAGGTATGTAATACGAGTCGTGGATCGATATGATCCACGATCTCTCGCCAAGTTGCCGTAGCTCTTAGGGGTCAGTTGTAATATGCACACTGATAGCGAACTTTTCTGGAGAGTTTACACTGGTCCTGACTGACCCCTGTGAGTACCAGGCGAAGCGGAGCTTGAGAAGCTTCGAATGTTTGGTTTATGCGGGTCCCGAATTCGTGGGCGCGTGGCCGGATGATCTCGATCAAGTTACGAAGACGGCTTCCCACCTGCCTGAGCTAACCACTACGTGGTCCACTTTCGCATCCCCGCGGACAAGTTCTTCTTCAACCACTCATGGGGTTACGACTCCTAACGAAATAACGAGATCACGAACGTTATATTGAGGTAGAAGAAGGCTGATATAACGTTACGTTTCACCCGGTTCGCTCATGGGTGAGGACGAGCCGTCGCCGGGAGGGACTAACTGGATGAAAAGGGGCATATTGTTACTAGAGATGCTCTGAGACTTTTCCACAGGACGAGCGACGACGCTGTAGGGAGCAGAGCGTGTGATTAGCTCATTTCGCGCCGAATCGGATTAGACCACGACAAAGGGGGGGGAGAGTGGATTCGTTTAAGATGAAACACGAGCCAGAGAAGCGCAAAGGTGCACGACCTCGGATAATTAAAGGGTTCGGAAAATGCCACACCAAACATGCTTACTTGAAGGTCTTCTCGATAATTACCGAACGGTCGACTGTGAATTCAAGATCACGAAGGAGTGTGAAAAGGAACTTTTGATCCTGGAAGCCAAAAATATCAGTACACATAGTTTCCTTTCTCGCAGAGGGATTTTGTGTCAAGGATAGCCAAGAAAACTACAAGACATGTGAGCCAGACCCCACAAAATGTCCAACGCGGCCAACCAAATCTTGTGTTTCACTACAAGATGCGGCAAAGTCTAAAGAAAGCAAATCATGCCTCGTGCCTCTGGAGTACTGCATGGAAGCCACGAAGCACGTGCGAGCCACGGATAATATAATATCCAATTATGTACTCACTCGGCCACTGCGAATCCATAACCTATACACCCACGGTTTCCGCTCAGGAACGGCAATATATTCGAATACAAACCTTGAATTGCCTGGCTGCTTTCCGGCGGATTCCTCCACCGCTCAGGCCTGCGAATACGCCACTTATCAGATGCGGTCAGGGTCAACAAACCAGGGTAATCGCGTACCTGAAGGTATGTGCATCCTGCCCCCATATGGAGTAGCTTTTATTAATCGCTTGAATAGGTATAGTGACGATGTCGTTTTTGGCAATCTTTATCGTCGTATTGAGCACACCGTACTTATCCCAGAACGGCCGCTGAACGGGGATCTCGTCGTCTTCCATAGCCACTCGCATAGTCCAAGTTACAGGGGCATGAAATCTGAGTGTTTCACGGACGACCCAATCAAGGTATTCTAGCTTGGAAATATCCTCGTGCAATGTCGGAGAATTCGAAGCTATGGTGCGAATCGCCTCCCGCAGACGGTACTGATATTGTGGCGCAGTTGCCAGCGCATAAAGACACCAAGTAAGCGCGGAAGACGAGGTTTCGTAACCCGCTATGAGGAAAGTAGATATCTGTCATAAAACCTCTGAGGTGGTCATCCGTTGAGAGGCGAAGGAAGCCATATTCGATTGGACTGCGGACGCGGCTTAGGGCGACCAACTCCCCGGGACCGAAACACCCACCAAGGACACTGAGCAAGTCTGGCCCGGTCGGGGATAGCGAATAATCCGGTTTGTCGTTCCAACGAAGTCGGGCTTCTTCAACATTGATTGTTGTCTTGCGCTCATAGATCAATTGGAGACCAACACGGATCAAGTGAAGACGCGCTTGTTCCATCGCTTCGGAATGAGAGCGCTATGGATTATGAGAGGCTGTCACACCAAGATTAAATGACAAATCATCCGATATGACGCACGAATTTTCGAAGTAACGGGATCCACGTTTCGAGGATAGTGCGCAGTTGAAGCTTTTTGGCTGTGGTAAATATCAGTCAGTAAGCATTCACGAGCTTGTCGCTTTGGTCCGAGAGGGCGTTGAAATGGTATCCAAAACCTGAATTACCGATGGATGAATGCTCGAATATTGCAAAGTCACCGTATCCACATACCAGCGATCACAATGACGTCTAGGGTAGCTCTGGAGAGTCACATCAAGACATCTATTGGCTTGGAATGATCCTTTGAGAGGAGAATCCAAATGTCACGCAACTTGCAAGAGACAACCATTACTCACAACACTTCCAAAAGGCGTAGAAGGGACAACACACCTCAGAAGCTTTATCCCCGAACACCGGGGTCAGTCTCTTGACATGCGCTGCCGTGAATGCAGGGCTCTGTATACAGTGACACTTTGGTGAGAATCAAGAACAATACATTGATAATGATTGACACCGCTTCTCACCAATATTCTGCGCTGTAGCAGGGTTGTTCAAAAGTAGATTGTTCATGGAAAAGGGAAGCTCACCTGTCTTCTATGTACATCGCCTTCTGTGGTGAGAAGGCCTTCGTCGCCCGCATCCATCGCTGCAAGGTTATCGCGGACAAAATCTAGTTTCTGATAAGTATCAGAACGAGAAAGAATATGAGCAAGTGCAGTTAGGTCCGTCGTCAGCAACCGAGACCCTCCGAAGAACCCCTTGTACGCGTATGTGGATCCATAGGTAGCATCCCAGTCGTAGAGGATACCTGTGTTCTCCTGGTTATACATCTCGCGCAGGTTTCCAAGGAGAAGGGATGGACTAGGTGGGCCGCGAAGATGCTGCAGAGGCGAGAAGTATTGCCTCCAGAGCGGCGTTGTGAGGTCGGCAAGGATGAAGTACGTAGCTAGGACGAGTGCGGCCACGAGCACGAGTAAACCTGTCCAGAGCTCGCCAACGAGGAGTGTGAACGACGTGAGGGATTCACAACTTGAAGGCTCTTCCTATAAACGTTGCTGCGAACGGCATTCAACCGACGGCCACGCTCATCGTCTCCGCTCATCTCGGGGAAGATCTTGAACGGGGACAACGTTAACCAAAAGCAAGATCTGTCACAGGGCGCTCCTTGAAGTTCGAGCCAAGGCCCAATGCGTCCAGCCTGCAATGACAATGCCGACATTACCACCGCCATCGTCGATAAAATTTCCTCGCCGTCCTTTGCTTCTCTACTTTCGATCCACCCAAACGATGTGACGTTCCATGGCCGAGAACTTCCATCCCAGTGGTCGCCCTGGTGGGCTTGGGCGGAGAACTACACACTTGTCCACCCAGAACACACACCACCTTGGCTGGAGCTGATGCGCTACTTTATGCGTCCCTGTGGCGACGATAGACCCAAAGTTGACGTGAGCGTCGCTTGTCATCGACGACACTCTGTGCGCCAATAATTCGACTGGCTAGATTCCCCCAGAACTTTGTTCTTTGGTAGATTCCGTACGCAGCCTACAACTCCAACGCAACTCGTCAGGTAAGTCGCTTTCCAAGTTTCATGGAAACTGGGAGCAATGATTTCCTACTTGGCGTTAGCGTACGAAACGCGCGATACAGGCGACCGCTTGTATCGCATCTCCCCAAAAAAGCAGCATGAAGTCGATCGCATGTCCTCATACGTTCACCATCTCGTTCACTCAGAGAGCCCACGATCCGTTTGGCACGCGGTGGACGTTGGGTCTGGTCAAGTGAGTTTCCCATCATCGCTTACATATAGTCTGATTGTTGATTGAACTCGAGTTCTTAGGGATATTTGTCCAGAGCACTTCAAGAATTGGACTTTCACGTTCTCGCTCTGGATAATAACGAGAACCAGACGTCGGGTGCCAGTCGATGGACGACCAAGGAAGCAGCACATAAATTAAAGAGAGAACGACGCTCGAGGAAGCCTACCCAGAATTCATCAGGCTATCCCAGGATCGAGTCGACAGAACTAGAAAATGCAGGCCATCTTCAACACAGCGATTCACAGACCGCAATCGGAGCCCGGAATGGATCACTTACCCATCGAACGGTTCACGTTTGCCCTCGGACACTAGAAGAGTCTATGGTTGAGTGGCTCACGGATCCCCCAGGGATCCAAAGACGCGATGATGGCGATATCCATCACTCACCGACACATCCGGAACCCGTGCCCGTTGTGTTTGTCGCTCTTCATGCTTGTGGCTCACTAACTGTCGATGTGCTGCGTACCTTCCTGTCGGTTCTGGCTCGAGCGCCACAAACAAATGATGTCCATCGCGCGTGGAGACCCCACTCTCTCATTGTCGTGGGTTGTTGCTACAACTTAATGTCCCCTTCTGGTACGCCTAGCATATACGTGGCTATCAATACCAAGTATGAGCAAGGTTGCAGATTTTCCCTTGTCTAAACCTCTTCGAGACTTGTATCCAGTCCCGAAGTTGACAAGTGCGGCCGTCCATCTGGCTTCCCAAGTGCCCTCTCAGTGGTTGAAGAGTGAAGATGCGACACGAGAAGCCGAACTGGCCTTGCGCAAAGTCGTCTATCGGGCTCTCCTACAGCCCGTTCTGCACGCGGCGGCTGCGCAATCAAACACAACCGGAAACCACGGGACGCCCTCGGAACAACACATACAGCCCGGCCTTGGAGAGACGCTCGAAAATCGCCGGCTGGGAAAGCTCAATGATAAAGCGTACCAGGATTGGCCTACATTTTTGGAACGTGCCACAGACAAGCTTGGTATCGACCGCGCGGTCATTGGCGCGTCACTCCCTGACTGGATAACGCACGAGGAAGCCCGGCTGAGAATGGAGAGTGCCTTGTTCGTGCTGCAAACACTGCGCTGCATACTGGGGCCGTTGATCGAAACTCTGATCCTCCTCGACCGCCGCGATTGGATACAGCATGAATTGGCGGAAATGAATGACCGCGGTCAAGAGGTGGAGGTGGAGATGATCAACTTATTTGATCAGGCTACTGGGAGTGGAAGGAACGTTGCGCTCATCATCAAGCCCCCCACAATTCCGCGCAGCACTATGTGATCGAACATATTTAGGTACCCGGGGGCTCTATATTGCACCCTGGTTTGACGCAAACCCCACTTTGCGCCCTTCGCGATATAGTGCTCTTCCCGCAGGGACAAATTACCAATTACTTCATATACCACTCAATGGCCACGTAAAGACATCCTTCCCGATCTTCACTGAGATCTTATCCACAACGAAACCACCTGTTCGTGCCTGCGAGAGCCTGGCTGCGTATGCCTCGTTGAGTGAAGGCACGAGAGTGTGTGGGAAATGGGGTATATGGTGAAAGTCATTAGATGGATGCTCGATTACGCTTGGAGATGCCGATCGCAGATGCTGCTCCTCGGGCGCAGCACATCCAGGTAACGTGATTTCATCCAGCTCCCCAGCTGTGGGGAGGGAAGCTATATTGGATGGCGATGGCGTCTTCTCCAACAATGCCCATGCGATCGAAGTGTGAAATTTTGGATCAACATAGAACTCCTTCTGTCGCAATAAGCGGAGAGTTGGTCCAAGAAGGTCTAGACAGCGGCGCAACTGAAGTAGATCGTCAGGAACTGCTGGATATACTGAACGCATGCTGGTAATTCAATCACCTCTCCATGGCCGGCGCCGACTTCCAAGGCCAAAAAGGTCCTGGTTCTTTCATCATTCGTCAGCTCTGAAAAGGTGGTAAATGATGCATCGAAGCTATTCGCAGCCGAGGTCATTCTTCTATGCGCGCTCAAAGCTAGAGATGAGCGCACGGGGCCATTGAAGAAGCCATCTTTCTGATGGCTCGCTTGAATTCCTCGCGCTGATGCGCCCGCAGGAATAAGGGACGGGATAGAGAGACGTGCAGCTCCCATCGGGTATCTTTGATTCCCCCACGTTCCTGCCACCCGATGGTATGGAGGGAGGGTACATGGGCCTTGGCGAGGGTCAGCGCGTCCTCGACCAGCGTGTAGAGCGCGTCCTTGTGATCCAAGACGAATGGCACGTAGATGTACGTTGCGTACTGCCCTTCCA
>JBBPNS010000278.1:0-17439 GCA_038090995.1 Boletus vermiculosus
ACCAAATATATGTAATCATTCAATAGCATGCCAGGGTCTAATATATGTAATCAAAACTAAAGGTCAAAAAAGTGTCCCAATGAGTCATCATTTTGAAATAACTGCCATTCTCTTGGATCTGACCCAAGTCCTTTGATTCCTGAATCCATAGAAAGCCAAGAGTACATACTTCGATTCATACACTACCCATGTTAGGGTAAGTGTTAGGGGTTATCATGTTTTGGATCATTTAGTGTAAAACATGCAAACATTGGAACACTTTTTGAGCCACTGTAAAGTCAAATCTTGTCAATGCCACCAAAGTATTAAAAGAGTTCCATTCAACCCACCCTTTAGCACCTAGAGCATTGAGTATCCCACCTAATCAATTTATGTTACTCTTTGAAAAGCAACTGAAGTTATTGACTGAGCTCTCAAAAAAGAACATACCCTATAATTGTCTGGAAGCCAATTCATAGAGAGGAGGTAGTGTTACAGTCATAACAGGTTACAGACTTTCTTTTCTTTATCTTATCTTATCAGATCACATGTGCTTACATTACACCAGTTTTACTTTATTCTTCTTTAAGTGCCAATGGACACTGCACTAGAGATGCTTTACTTATTTTCTTTTCTCTTCCCCTGATTAGATCTAAGATCTAATCCTGATATGGATATATGATTCTCACAATCATCTCCATTATGCTTCTCTTCCATTCTGCCACACTGCATGTGCACCTCATGCCATTAATTACCATTTCTTCCATTCTATACACAGCCTATCTCATATATTTAATCTCCATCTCCTTTATGCCCTACATTGGTAGATATGATGTACACATGTACAAACACTCCATGAATATATAAACCCAGAGGGCTATGGCTGGCATCCCCAGTCTAGTCTCTTTGGATACTTCCTCCAAAAAACCACTTGAAAGATCTTTGGGCTCACTTCCATTTTCCACTTCCTTCATCCTTTAGTAGTCTGGTGTTACTTGAAGCATTAGTGCTTTTGGTTGTTTCAATTCTACCACCTAGTGTACTCAGATATGAAGTGTGGAAGCCACAATACTATGGTTTTCTTTACTTTTTCAAAGTCTCTGATGTTTTAGATTTATTTCCCATACTTTTTACAGGTTTGTTTCACTTCTCCTGGCTTCAGATTTGGTTGGATGATCCTAGAAATGTTGGAAGGGTTTGAACTAACTATACTGTATACTAGAGTTCCAGATAGTTGTCCTAACCATATAACCTATATGTCAATTTCTATATTCCTATTACTGAAAAGATGAGAAAAGTGTTCTAAGACTTATCAAAGAGTCCAGGGAATTGGATGAGGTGATAAAGATCAAGGTAATATATGTAGTAAAGCCTTCCGTACCTCACCCAAGCCAGAAAAACCATAGGTACAGCTGCCTTGAGTCAAAAGAGGCCAGGAGAAGATTATCCTATAAAACCACTGGCTTTTATCCTGGTCACTTGAGCTTCTGATATATTATAGATATGCATGGAAGGTATCTGGGAGTGTGCTTTCAAGCCCATATATGCACTGTGTCAAATATGTTTTTGGTTTTCACCCCTATCCTTGTTTATACCTCACATAACCCTATAGAGCCTTGTTCAAGTGGTGAGAACAGTCTATTATGACATATACAGTATGTATGTATGCCCAGACAATGTAAGAGAAAGTATCACTGGCTTGTCATTAACATGCTATAACATTATACATATTTCAATTAGATTAAATTTTGAAATGAAAACATAGATCTTTTCATTGCTAGCTAATGACCTTGCCTGGTCTTGCAAATATTTTATGAGACAGCCATCTTAGTAGAAGTTCCTGATAATTTTATAATTATATATTACTTGGGAAAATGTATATGTAATTACTGGGCTGATCTTTCTGATCAATGTACCACTATTTCATGCAAATATAACCTCTGTTAATGTAAGCTAATTGACTTGCATGATTGTATTAACATGTTATGTATATTTCACATTTGGTAAATATTGTTAGTAATGCCATTCCTATTACAATTGCTTATAATGCAACAAAGAAATGACAAAAGTTGCCAATATCAATAGCATAAATATTATCTCTGACAATAGCTTATCAGGAAATCAGGTGAAGGTGTGGGAAAAAAATTATAAGTACTATACAGTACATGTTATATACTGTATCAAGTAGATTGCAAGGGAGAGTGATGCATCACAGACTTTGACTCAAGAAATGACTCTCAAGCTACATTAATACATCAGTGATACATTAGTGGAGGGTTCCAATCACACATTAGCCTATTGATGTATCATATTTTTGCAGTAGATATGCTTATGTAATTGAAAATGCGGACTAGCTATACTGTACCCTCACTATCAGTTTGTCTGTCATGTGTCACAGAGGGGTTTGACTTGATGAAAATTCCACTCAGTCACGCATCACAGGACCACCTGTTGAATGGGTTCAATGTGGACAGTGGGGGTAGAATTTTCAGTAGAACTTCTAGCTCTAGTGTACACTAAGCTTATTTACTAGCTTCCAGGTAAATTGAGCAGTAATATGTAACTCCAAGTCTCAACAAAATGCTACTTAATCAGTAGTACTTCAGTCGTCACCATGATTCAGCCAGAAGCTGTGCGAGTGTGGTGCGTTTGCCCTGCATTTCCTTTTCCCACGCCCAAGCCCCTCCTCCACCACCCATGCAATCTCTTTGCCTCCATCAAAATCCATTGACTCGGCCTCTCCATGGGCCGCCATTCCCAAACCAGTACCTTCTTCAGCTGCTTCAACACCAGCAGTCCAATCGCCTCAAATCTGACAAACCAGAAATGGACGAAAATCTTGTTGTCACATGTCACAGCTGCTGACACTGACCTGATGTTCCAGTAACTCATGTCACGCATCACAGGGCCTGCCGAACCAATAGCGAGGGTACAGTAGTACTGGAGAGTAATATATCAGTCAGATTGCAAGAAAGAGTGATGTATCAGTGACACGTTATTAACACCTTTGCCTGAGTTGGATTGATGTACCACACTTTTATGCTAATTACCACTATTTAATATATCATTATAGCTGCTACTGGTGTACTGTGCTGCACAACGATGACTATCAGATCACCTTCAGACAAACCTCAGGATAAACCCTTCGGGGATGATCCAAAGTAAAGACAATCCAATTCTGAGGAGTATACTATGATACATGGAGGTATATATACTACTAGGATGTAAGCTGACTAAGTAATCGGAAATGAAATGGTAAAGGGTTTGATCTGATGGAAGGATATAGAGTGTTCTACAGAGTTCTATGGACTTCTGTGATAGATGTGAAGAGGTGAAAGGTGAAATCTGACATTACCCCCCCTTCAAGGGTTGAAGTCCCTTTCGATGAGTGTACCTTCTAAGTAGGGAGTATCGGAGAGAGGAGTGTCAAAGACACAATTGCGGAGGGGATCCATTGTTTCGCGGAAGGAGAGGAAATTGGGGTCGAGAAACATTGGAGAGGGAGTGGGGAGTGGTTGTCCAAGACAGATTGGACAGGAGCATGGAGAATCGTGTTTGGTGAAACGAACTTTCATTGTCCTTTTCAGATGGGGAGCTACAGGGTGGAGACGATGGAAGTCCTTGATAGCGTCGGTTGTGTTTTCCAAGTCTGACGCTTTCTTCCACTCATTTTCCTCTCTAGGAAATCCTTTTCAATGTACGAGGTACTCTACATTTCCTCACCTTTCTCTCGAGTTGATGATGTTTTCAATCTCTTGTTCCTCTCCTTGCGGTTGTACTACAGGTGGCGGGGGAGGAGGTTTCTTCTGCGAAGGGAATTCTCCTTTGTGATAGGGGTGGAGAAGGCATTCGTTGAAGACGGGGTGGATCCCTCGCCACTTTGGGTCGAGCTTCAATCTATATGCTCCTTTGCTGACCTTTTCAATCACTTTGAAAGGGCCATATCGCTTGTCGTCAAGTTTTCACAATGGTCGGTCGGAGCAGATGTTGGTCGACTCAAGAAGTATGAGATCTCTGGGTTTATATTCCTCGGGTGCTCTTGTTCCTCTGTCGTAGTACTTTTTCATGTCGTTTGTGGCATGTTGGAGAGCTTCTTTCGCTCGGACATGACTCTTTTTCATCTCCTCTATGAAGACGGCTGCTTCTTCGTTTCCATTTCTTGCTACAGACTTTTGTGTCGTGGTGATGCAAGGGGTTTGTCCATAGTTCAATAGGAAGGGGGATGTTTTCGTGGAGGAAGAGATTTTGGAGTTGTGGGCGAACTCTGCGAGGGGAAGCCATTCCACCCAATCGGATTGGTGGTGATTGACGTAAATGCATAGGTACTGTTTGACGAGCACATTGAATCTTTCCGATTGTCCGTCCGTCTGCGGATGGTAGGCGGTGGATGGATTCCCTTCGATTTGGAGAAGCTCTTGTAATGCTGTCATGAACAACGAGACGAACTGAGGTCCTCTGTCACTGATAATCTTCCTAGGGGTACCGTGGAGTTTGAAGATGTTGTCATGGTAAATTCTTGTGACCCCTGCTGAAGATATGGACATTGATATTGGGAAGAAGTGTACCATCTTGGAGAATGTGTCGACGACGGTTAGGATTGCGTCCTTTCCGTTGGATTCTGGGAGTGGGCCGATGAGGTCTATGGAGATGACTTCCCAGGGTCCGTCGGCTGGTTTGTTCGGATGGAGTTGTGTCCACTTTGCTTTGGTTTTGACTTTTTGGCAGATGTCACAGCCAGAGATGTAGTGAGCAATATCCTTCTTCATTGAGGGCCAGTAGTAGCAAGTGCGAATCAGGTCTCCTGTTCTTCATGCTCCGGGGTGTCCAGACAGGGGGTGGTCATGATTCTGGACGATGATCGCTTCTCGGAGAGATGATTCCATGGGGACATATAGTGTTACGGTTATGGAGGAGACCCCTTATCAATTTCCTTCTATGTCTCCTCCTCCTCGTCCACCGACTCCAATCCCCTTGTCGGCTACCCCACCTTCTCACCTCGACCATCCCGGATCCTCCCTATTCTCCTCCCTCTTCTCCGATCTAAAGGACTACAATATCCCTACCTCCACGTGGGCTGACCTCCTGGACGAGTCTCTCTTCGAGGCTTAGACCATCGGGCGGATATCTCCGGATCATCCTCTTCTTCACTGCCCCCGGCAGTTTCCTTCCTCCTTCTCCTTCGGATATCTCCTTCCTTCACTGCCTTCGGCAGTCCCCTTTTACCTCTGACTCATTCTTACTTATTATGACTCGCCCACAGACACTGCCTCCTCATAGCCTCTCTTGTGGCTATTTGTGTCCCCTTTATTTCACGGTTCGTTTATCTCATGTGCCTCGCGATGCGACACATCTTTTCCTTATTTATACTTCGGACTCCGATACCGGCCCTAAACGTCCTCAGTATATATATTAGGGCGCCACCTGTATCCTTCTCTTTCTCTAACCTTAATCTACACTATTTCGTGTGGACTTCTGTTCCTCGAGATCTCCTCCCTCGTGCCTCGCCTCTCCTCTGCCTCATCCTCCTCTCTTCCAACTCCTGGCCAGTCCAGGTACTGCTAGCAACCGCTAGGCCGTTCACCCTTAACTCCAACTAGGAGTCGACCTAGGGTAGGAATGAGGTCTCGACTTAACTCCTTCTAGGAGAGGCCAAGTCAACGACACACGAACGTGTACCATTGTTACAGGTCGTAACATATAGGGTGTTTCCCCAATGAATGAGTCCATCTTTGAGCTTCCATGGTGAGTCACTCTTCTTGACTCCTTCGATTGCGAATTTCTCGGCGCGAGATTGCAGGTTTTTGATTCATTCTTCGAGTGTGATAGAGTGCACTGCAGCTCCCTCATCACTTGTGAATCATTTGGGATTTAACATGGTGATCTCCTTATTGTCTTCGACTTTGGTGTCGAAATCTGGTCTTTGTGAGAGGGGGTCGGCTGGATTTGTTTTCCCCGCTCTATGTTTGATCACAAAGTGGTACTCTTGAAGGAGTTGGTTCCACCGTGCTTGTCATCGCGATAGGTCTTGTGGTTGTTTGAAGTATTCAAGGTTCTTATGGTCCGTTAGGATCTCGAATTCATGCTTAGCGTCAAGTAGATAATGGCGCCATTCTTTCAATGCGAATATGATGGCTGCCATCTCAAGATCTGCTGCATGGTAATTTCTCTCGGCTTCATTTAATGACCTTGAGATAAAAGCGACGGGGTGCCATTGGCCTTCTTTTTCCTGAGAGAGGACTGCACCAATGCTGATTCCAGAGCCGTCTGTTTCCAGGCAGAATGGTTTGTCGTTTTCGGGCATGATAAGTGCGGGGGCAGTTGTGATGGTCTCTTTCAGGAGTTCATAGGCTTTCTGACATTCGTCTGACCAGTTGAATTCTACCTTCTCAGAAGTGAGGGCATTCAATGGTCAAGCAATTTTGGCAAAGTCCTTGACAAATCGTCGATAGAAATTGAGGAATCCGAGGAATCCTCTTACTTCTTTCTTTGATTTAGGGACCGGCCATTCGGTGACACCTTTGATCTTTGTTGGATCCATGCAGAGTTTCTGATGAGATACGAGGAGTCCGAGGTATTCAACCTCATCGACTTCGAAGTCACATTTGGTATGTCGTAGACTCAATTTATTGTCTCGTAGGATTTGTAAGACTTCTCATACTATACTCCAATGTTGCTCTATGGATTCTGTAAAGATCAAAATGTCGTCCATGTAAACTACTACATTTCCACGATTGATCAGATCGCGGAATATGTGGTTTATCATGGTTTGGAAGGTTGCAGGCGAATTGGTCAATCCGAAGAACATCACGAGTGGTTCGAAGAGTCCTCGATTTGTTCTGAAGGCGGCCTTCCATTCATCTCCTTCTTCTGCTTTAGATGGAATATCCAAAGAGACTAGACTGGGAATGCCAGCCATAGTCCTCTAGGTTTATATATTCATACTATGAATGTACATGTTTGTATTGGATCTACTGATGTAGGGCATAGAGGAGATGGAGATTAAGTACATGAGGTATAGGCTGTGCATAGAATGGAAGAAGCAGAAATGAAATGCATGAGGTGCACACACAGTGTGGCAGAATGGAAGAGAATCATAACAGAGATGAATGTGAGAGTCATATAACTATATCAGAAAAGGATCACTGATTCAATTGGGGAAAGAGCAAAGAAATGAAGTAAAGTGTTTCTAGTGCAAGTGTCTGTGAGCACTGAAGAAGAATGGAATAAAACTGGTGTCAAGTGAGCACATGTGACCTAATCACATGATCTGATAAGATAAGATAAAGATAAACAAAACAAAAACAAAAAGATCATATGTATATTATGACTGTAACACTACCCCCTCTTTATGAATTGGTCCAGGCAATTACAGTATAGGGTGTGTTCCTTTTCAAGAGCTCAGTCAATGGCTCTGGTTGTTTTTTGAAGAGAAGCATAAATTGATCAGGTGGAATCAACAACACTTGGGTGGGATGAGTGGAACTCTTTCAATACTTCATTGGCATTGACAAAATTTGACTTTGGTTCCCAAGTCTGATCTGTTTCATCATAGCCCCTCCAGTGGACTAGATATTCTAATTTGCCTTTCCTGAGGTGGAAATTGCATAGGTATTCAATCTTCCATTCATTGTTGTGGTCTTCTGAGATGTTGACTGGTCCTGGCTGGTGTGAGGGCTGTCCCTCCAACCGGTCCTTGTATGGTTTAATGTGTGAGATATTAACAATGGGGTGAATCTGCATAGATTTGGGAAGGTACAATCCCACTGCATTATCCCCTTTAAGTGCCATAATTTTGAACAGGCCTAGCCATTGTTCACTGAGCTTCTTAAAAGTGTGGGTTAAACATAAATTGTTGGTTGATAACCAAACTAGTTGGCTGACACCATATGAAGGAAAAGGGCTACACTTCTGATTTGCATAATGTTTCATATTTTGCTGAGCTTGCAGCATGTTTTCCCTTGCCTCATCTATGGTAACCTTCATATTCTCCACAAACTGCTGAGCCAAAGGGACATGATCTGTTGCAATGGGTTCTATTCCCATGTGTGGTTCATAAAACCAAGTTATGTTAAACAGAGGCTTTTTCATCAACATGTGCTTTTTATTGTGTATAGAGAATTGTGCAATGGCAAGCCAATCACTCCATAGGTGCTGCTTGTCAAAGCAGAATATATGAAGGAATTTTCCAACTTCCTTGATTACAATCTCTGATTGTCTGTCTGTCTGTGGATGAAAAGAAGTGGAGAGCTTGGTATCAATACTGAGTGCTTCATTTAGTGATTGCATAACTTGTGAGGCAAATTGAGGGCCTCAATCTGAAGTAATGGAACATGGGAGTCCATGATGCTTCCACACATGTTGCATAAAGAGTTTGGCTGTATCTAGGGCTGAGCATGTGTCTGTGGTGGAAATCAATTCCACCTCTTTAGATAGTCAATCTACAACTGTGAGAATAGTGTTATGTCCATGGAAGTCCAGAAGTCCTGTGATGAAATTGGCTGTGATATGCTCCCATGGGGTGTTTGGAATATGAAGTGGTTGTAATAGGCCAGCTGGGGCCTGGTTCAGTTCTTTGAAATGCACACATGTCTTGCAGCATAATACATAATCTTTTGTGAGTGTAGCCATTCCTGGCCAATAATAATGTCTCTGGAGAAGTTCTAGGGTCTTCTCATAACCCAAATGTCCAGCTAGTGGAGTGTCATGGAGTTTCTCAAGGATCTCCATTCTGAGAATGTTTAAATCTGGCACATAAATGCATCCTTGGTTGTCATAAAGACATCCATTATGTTCCTTGGCAATACTCTTCTTGGCAAGCCTTTGTATGTCCACTTCACGGAGCAAGCATATGGCATTAAATATCTTTTGTTGTAATATAGACCCATCATCTGAGATCACGATACTAGATTGGATTTTGCCCAGGGAAATAACTATTATCCCTTTGTTATCATCCTCATTACCTTCCATATGTTTTTCATGTCTTGATAGCACATCTGCTTTGCCCATCATAGACCCTGGCTTGTAGTGCCAAGTGATGTTGAATCTGGAAAGGTACATTGCCCAGCATGCTTGGCATTGATTGAGATCTTGTTGTGTCATAAACCACTGGAGGTTGGCATGATTGTTCCATATTTCAAATGGTAGCCAAGCTCCTTCTAAGTGGTGGCACCATTGCTCTAATGCCTGAATAACTGAAAGCATCTCCTTATCAGCAATGGGATAATTTCATTCTGTGGGTGTCATAGCATGGGAAGAGAAGGCAACTGGGTGCCACCTGCCATCTTTTATAATAGAGAGCACTGCTCCCATAGCAAAGTCTGATGCATTGCACTCTAGGTGATATAGGCATGTCTTGTCTGGGTAAGTGAGAACCAGTGTGATAATGAAAGCTTCTTTAAGTGTATTGGGCACCTTTTGCTGTGCCTCTTTCCTCAACTCATGTAATGGGCATGCTACTGCCATGTAATCCTTGATGAACCTTCTGTAGAACTTGGCAAATCCTAGGAAGCTTCTAACTCCTTTAACTATCTTTGGTTCAGGCCATTCCCAAATAGCTGACACTTTTGAAGTGTCCATAGTAATACTGTCTTTGCCCATGATCATCCTGAGGAAATCTACCTCCATGACTGAGAAAGTGCATTTCTCAGGCTTGACAAATAAATCATTCTCTTGTAATCTTCATAAGATTTCCAGCACAATCTTGTTGTGTTCTGCCTGGTTGTCTGTTTTTGTAAAGATAAGGATATTATCAATGTAGATGATGACTACACCATCCATATTTGCAAATATATCATTGACCATTGCTTGGAAGGTTGCAGGGGAATTGCATAATCTGAAATACATAACAAGGGGTTCAAATGTGCCTTTGAAGTATGTGAATGTGGCTTTCCATTTATTGCCTTCTTTGATGTGAACATTGTTGTATCTCCACCATAAGTCCATTTTAGTAAATAATTTAGCTCCTTTGAGTATGTCGACAATTTGGGAAATCAGAGAAAGAGGATAATTATTCTTGATTGTGTGTTCATTAAGATAGTGGTAATCCTGTACCATTCTCTTCTTGCCATCTTTCATTGGAATGAAAAACACAGGGGACATCTGCAGTAGTTTAGAGTGTCTAATATATCCCTCAGTGAGCTGGTCTTCTATGAATGCTGTGACCTCTTCTTGCTCCTGCAGTGATAGTGGTATAATGTGGCCTTTCTTCAGCATATATCCCTCTTTCATCTCTATCACATGATCCCAAGACTTCCTCTTAGGCATATGCTCTGACTTCTTCTTACTAAATACATCCAAATATTCATGATATGTTTTTGGTACCATTTCTTCTGGTGTTTTAGGTTTTTCTTCTATTTTTGTGGCTTCTGTGATCTGTGCTTCTAGCCTTTGAATTGTTTCATAAACTTCATACTGAATTGATTTCTTCTTTTTCAATTTTTTGGATCCAACCAGGCTTATCCTGGAGTGCTCTACACATGGCCAGGCAATGCGTCATCTTGACTATTCCTCTAGTCCAATCTATCTCTGGATTATGGCATTTCAGCCAACTGTATCTGAGAATAAATGTGTTCTTGCCGAGATCTGTCACTTCTGCCAAGATCTGCTCATGGTGACCATCAAAATCTAAAATAAGGTTTGCACTGTGGGTGATCCAGCCTGCTGAGTTTTTCATGCCATCCATATTGTAAATGGGAATTGGGCATTGTAAGGGAGTGAGCAGAATATCATTTATTTCCACCCATGTCTTGTTGATAAAAATAACATTAGCTTCTGAATCTAGCAGGGCTTCCATGGGAATGAAATCTTTGCACTCTGATGACTGAGGCACTGCTTGGATCTTCATTGCAACTTTGTGATCTAGTTTGACACTTCTGACAAAGATGTCATCTGGGAACTCTGAGCTAGAAAAGGAAAAAAGTGGAAGGTGGTAAAGTGGGATTTTTCACAGGTTTACTCCTGCCACCATCTAGCAGGTGCCCATTTGAAGAAGGTACAAATGTATTGTAATAGTTTGTTTCTATCATATCATCAACAGCTAATGAAGAAAAAGAATTTTTAAAGTTGAGCTCCATAGCAGTGTGCTCAGATACATGCTTAGGAGAACCTAATTTTTTGATTATCTAGCAAAGTTATCATAGTTCTTAAATCATGCCCTTGCTTCATCAAGAGTCATGTTCATGATTGATTTTGTCCAATTTCAGCTCTTGTCTTTGGACTCCTTAATTTGTGGCAACTCTGCCAACCACGTTGTTGCCATCTGTGGCTCTTGGGTTTTCACAGCACATGCTGCGCAGCTGCCAGAAGTGTTGCCCTTCTTTGAGCAATTTTTGGAGTGTCCTCCACTAAAGAATTTGCATTCTGGGCATTGGACCTTGGGTGCCCTGCAATCACTTGCAAAGTGACTGGGCTTTTTGCAATTGTGGCAGACACATTCCGTGCTGCCCTGGGCCTTGTTACGACCCGTAACAATGGTACACGTTCGTGTAATGTCGACTTGGCCTCTCCTGGAGGGAGTTAAGTCGAGACCTCGTTCCTACACTTGGGCACCTCCGTAAGGAGTTAAGTGTGAACGGCCTAGCTGTTGCTAGCAGTACCTGGACTGGCCAGGAGTTGGAAGAGTAGAGGATGAGATAGCAGTGAGGCGAGGCACGAGGGAGGGGATCTCAAGAAACAGAAGTCCACACGAAATAGTGTAGATTAAGGTTAGAGAAAGAAGGAGGTACAGGTGGCGCTCTAATATATATAGTGAGGACTCTAGGGCAGGTATCGGAGTCCGAGGCCTATATATGGAAGGGGACGTGTCGCGTCGCGAGGCACGTGAGGTAAACGGTCAGGATATAAGTGGGGATACGAATAGCCACGAGAGAGGCTATGAGGAGGCAGTGTCTGAGCGAGTCATAAGTTATAGGTAACGAGTCAAGGAGGAAAGGAAACTGCTGAAGGCAGTGAAAAAAGGAAGAATCCGAAGGCAGAGAGGAGGCGGTGTACCGGAGATGTCCATCCGATGGTCTAAGCCTCAAACAGAGACTCGTCCAGCAGGTCGGCCCATGTGAAGGGAGGGATGTCATAGTCCCTTAGGTCGGAGAAGAGAGAGGAGAAAAGGGATGTGCTGGGGTGGTCAAGATGAGAAGGTGGGGAGACCGACGAAGGGTTTGGAGTCGGTAGGCGAGGAGGAGGAGACGTAGAAGGAAATTGGTAAGGGGTCTCCTCCAGAACCGTAACAGGGGTCTTCAGGTTGGTTTTGGACCAAAGTAAAGGAATATTGAAGAAGAAGCAAAAGATCTATTAAAGAAGGTGTGTGGAAGTTATCAAAACACAAAATTAATCAACTCACCAATGCCATTTTTAAGGATTTCTTCCTTTGTGCTGGCTGGCTTTCTAGTCTGAAATACATGGAAAATTGGTATAATAAATATAACTTCAAGAATAGACATGCCATGGACACTGCCTCTGTTTGAAAAGGGCCCTGGAAGACATGAAATCATTTTAGCAAATACATAGTACAATCAGATGATAAAATAATTACTGGGTGAGACTTAGGGTTGATGACAATCTGGATAATGTTTGTTATAATATATAGATCTTGAGGGTAAAAACTGACTGTCTACTCAAATTATGAATAAGAATATCTAAATGATTACACAGATAAATTACCTTCTGAATATCAACAAAACATATATGTAAATGCCATAAAAATATTACATCACAAAATATAACTTACATCCTGTAGATGTATCAATTCATAGGTGCACATCCTGTACAAGTAGGAAGATAATACTCACCAGCTACACATATATACATAGTTTGAGAAATAATAGAAATATGCCAGATTTACAATGAAATAAAAAGTTTGATAAGTAGAATACAAATGTCCATTGCAAATGAGGTCACTTACATTCTATTTTGTACAAAGCATCAGGGGAAAGCATGTGTACATTAGTAATCCAATTTGTCAATCCATATTATATCATTACCTTCTATGAAAATGGAGGTTATGTGTTAACTAATAAATTACATTTGTTGTCATTTGAAATTGAATCACTTACTTTCTATCAATAGAAGAATGTTAGAAAGAATGGACATGAATTGGTCAGTAACCAATATCTTCTTATGCATATAAAAGCACTTACAAACTATTAGTGGAACAGTCATGAAAGCAAAAAGGATACAAAGACATTATTAGCAGCACTTGGATATCAAATCCACATCAAATCACTTACTTCCTATCAATAGAAGAGCAAAAGAAGACATGCTGATCAGCAGCATTCTTATTTTAAATCTGTATCAGATTGCTTACATCCTATTAATTAAAGAGCAGAAGAAAGCAAACTAATAAGTAGCATTCTCATTTTAAATCCACATCAGACCACTTACTGCCTATCAAAGGGAGAGCAGTAGAAGGCATGCTGGTCAACAATGTTCTCATTCAAGTGTACATCAAACCACTTACTGCCTATCAGTGGGAGAACAGCAGAACACATGCTTATCAGCAGCATTCTCATTTCAAATCCATATCAGACTACTTACTGTCTATCAATGGAAGAGCAGGGAGATACATGCTTATCAGCAATATTCTCACTTAAAATTTGTATCAGACTACTTACTGTCTATCAATGAAAGAGTAGAAGCCATGCTGATTAGCAGCATTATTATTCAAATACATATCTGACCACTTACTTCCTATCAATGTAAGAGCAGGAGGAGATATGCTAAATAGCAGCATCCTCAAATCCACATCAGACCACTTACTGGCTATCAATGAGTAAGCAGGTGGAGGCATGTCAATCAGCAGCATTCTCATTTCAAATCCATATCAGACTACTTACAAACTATCAATGGAAGAGCAGAAGGAGGCATGCCTATTAGCAGAATTCTCATTTCAAATCCACTTCAGACCACTTACTTCCTATTAATGGAAGAGTAGGAGACATATTGATCAACAGCATTCTCATGCCAAATCCATATCAGACCACTTACTACCTATCACTGGATAAGTAGCAATGGCATGTTGATTAGTAGTATTCCCACCCCAAATTCACATTAGACCACTTACTTCCTATTGATGAAAAAAGCAAGGGGAGGCATGTTGACCAGCAGCATTCTTATTTCAAATCCACATTAAACCACTTACAAACTATTAATGGTAGGCAGAAGGAGATGTGTTGATTAGCAGCATTTTCATTTCAAATCTACATCAGATACCTACAGTCTATCAGTGGAAGAATAGCAGGAAGTAGCTTCAATAACAATGTTTTGATTTCATATTGACATAGAATACCCACCAACTATCAATGAAAACACAGCATGCAGGCTTATAATCAACATCTAGCCTTAAAAGTTACCATCAATCACCTACAAACTATTGTTTAAGCAGCAATCAAAGATAAGCACCATTTTGTCAATAAAACCATATTTTTTTCATCATATACCACTTACTTTCTTTGTGTTGAATAATGGTTGCAAGAATGCATATGAAACCATTGGTTGTTTGTCTTCAAATGCACATAATTAAATCACTTACTCCCTACCATCCCATATGATACAGATCCAGAAATCAAGCTATTAGCCACACTTTCTCTTACCATACTTCAGATTACTTACTGCCTGATAGTAAAAAAATAGCAGTGATATCAAAGAACCCATTAATAAAATGTTAACTTGCATATATTCCTATATGACTTACTCCCTTTAAATTTAAAACAATAATACACATAAAATCATTAGTAACACACTCTTTCATGTCTGCATTAGATTGCCCACCTGCTATTAATGCACAAGAGTAGAATAGATTATAATGAACTGTTGTTTTAATCCACTACTTACATGCTATCAATATAATAAGGCATGTGAGTTTATCATGACTTCAATGCATAATATCTCACATACTCTCTTCACAAACAAAATCAATCAGTTGACTAGTTAGCCTTTTATAACTCCATGTCATGATAATTACCTAACCATCCATCAATATCATTCAAGCATATAATTATCTTTTATCTGAAATTGTTTTGCACTAACTCAAATCTTACCTGTGTATGTGGAAACCAACTTGCCAATGCCTCATTCAAATCAAGATACCTCTGTTGAATGGCTCTGAGCTCAGCATAAGGCACCAAGGCACTTCATGGCATCAATATATATTACATCCAAAGATTGCTTTACTCACTATCTGACTGCATACTCAATGCACAATAGAATATTCTTGTCTTGTACTATATTCAATAAGATCTGCAATGTTGCATCATTCAATACAGCTGCAGTCTGTTCCAACAATATGTTACATCCTGCATCAGATGTATCCATTGCTGGTAATATGATCAATAGAGTAGCATAGAGATGAGAGCAAGTGTGTACAAACCTTCCAGTTTTACATATGCCTGTGGAGGAAATTTCATCTTGCACAGATCCCCCCATATGTTTTTCTTGGCAAATATCTCTTCAGCAAGCTTCTTTTGCTTCACAAGTTGATCTTCTAGGGGCAGTAGTATGTCTTCAGGCCGGAATGCCTGGGCTACAAGAGCATCACATTTGGTGAATAGCACCACAACTGGCACTACTACCTAAACCAATGAGCTCAGAAAGCATTATCAACAAGAATTCATCACCATGCTGAGTGTCACATTCACAGAAAAACCTTTCCTCTGCAACACTGATAGCACGATGAAATTGATCCATTGGGCAGCAGTACCTGCTCATATCAAAGTAGTAGTTAGAACTCAATACAACATACCCACTTACCATATGACATGGATCTGCTTCTTGAGGAGAGTTGAGTTTGCACGCTCTGTGATGAAGTGTCTCATCTTCTCAAACTCGTCCTCACCACCAGCCTCAAATCCAGGAGAGTCATGGAAAACAAATCTGTTGTTGCTTTTGGAAACCATCTCGTAATTGATGTCATGGAGTCCACGCTGTGCAAGGCAGGATAGCTTGCAAACGCGCTCCAATGATATTCCCAGTAGCTATGACACTCACCTCCCTGGGCCCCTTGATTCCAAAATCAACCTGATCACACATTGATCACATTAGCATCCAGCATATCCCCACCAGTTCAGCCGTACCTTTTCCCCTTGATCGTTGAAGATCTCCGGATCTTCCGTCGAGTTGCAGATTCTCTGAAGGATGGTCGTCTTACCGGCATTCGCCCTGCCAATGACAAGAATTCTGAATCGCCCAAATTTCTCCATAAGGTCCAGGTCAACGTGCTGCATGAAGTTGGCAACATCCGAAACTTTAGTCTGCATGACGGCAACACTTGAGTTGTCCAGTATTGCTCGAGAGAGACGGGGACTCTGACCTCGGTCACATCTGAATCTGTGTGCTGGGCCTCGAGAGCGAGAGATTTGGTGTCATCGGCTTGGGTCGGAAGAATGTTGAAGCCGCTGGAGATTGTGTTGGGTTGCATGTTGGGTACGTCCGAATGCTGTGCAGGTGCCGGAGACGATTTCCTACTGGCGATACGGGATCGGAAGCGCCCGATTTCTTTCTTGATGGCAGCAGTCATTGTGGGAGTGATCAGGGAAGTTGAAAGGTGAGTGAAGCACGACTGATAGCTTGGAAGGTGGTGGATCCGAACAACGTTAGAGCCTGAGAGGATGTATGTACAGCCTGATATGCAAGCTTTGCGCCACGTCACACATTACCTAATTGGGTAAAGATGGCCCCAAGTTTTCGTTCGACTCAAAGCTGTGAGACACAGTACTTGGAGTCATAATTCGCTTCGTGATGCGGAAAAGTCCATAGTGCTGGCACTAATCATGTGCTACCTACGTACGACAAGTGAGTGTCGGTGATCACTGATCACGCAGCATTTTCCTTGTGTCGCCTGACACGTGACCGGGCTCACGCTGTCCTTGTACTATTTGTTTCCTGGCCTGTTGAAAGGTCGAATGTGTATCGGCTGCTTACCGACGCTTGGCTGATATGCTCGACCTCAACAGACCACTCGATGTCGCCAAAATCGCCGAACTCGAGTGCATGACGCCAATATTCATGTCCATGCCCATTGACTCACAGAGCGCCCCTCCCCGATCTCATCAAATTCGCGTACATACCACGCAATGAGTTACGCATACATGTTGAAACGCTCTCTCAGCAGCAATGCGGCGGACGGCGGAGCACCGACCTTCCTACACCTTCTTCGTCCCAGCTTCCTGGCGTGGAAAAGAGCAGCGCGTTCCGATACTCGAGCTTTCGGAGAACTCAAAGGGGAAGAAGAAGCAATCTATGTGGGTTTGACATTGATGCTCGCGGGTCGTGTGTGTGATGATGACGATGCCATTCTTCAGTACTGGGTTTTTGCTTCCACCTCCGATGACATCCGCTCAGACGAAGAAATTGATCGAATACTGTGATGAGCGATCCACGCATGCTGTCAACGAGTAGGTTAATTATATGGCATACCCGCGCTTTTTCCGTGATGTTTCTACAGGCTTCTTGCCGCGACGCCTGTAGGCGAAG
>JBBPNS010000279.1:0-17413 GCA_038090995.1 Boletus vermiculosus
TTCCTTTGGGGTGAACAGGCTGCATCATCATGCAAACTTTGGCCACAACATGCCCTGGCAGTGGTGATCAATATCATTAATTTGAGTTTGATGGGAATGTGTGTGTACCTGCTAGGCCACTTATCAGCCAATGCTGAGCCTCATCAACAGTAAATACTGCCACATTGTAGCACCCATACTTCCAGGGGGCCATACTTTCAATGTGCCTGCCCTGGCATCCTTCTCTGCCTTCTTGAAAAAGCTTGTGGCTTGATGAATGGGACCCCATAGGTCAGCAAGAACAGCCACAACCTGAGGATTGGAGTTCTCCTCTTTGACAGCTTCATCATTACCCAAATCCTCATTCTCATTCTCAACATCCTCATTTTCTGTTATGGTGACCAGCAAGCACAAGCATAATCGAGTCATCGAAGAGATGACACTTCTCATGTCTGTCAAGAGAGCAACATATTTGTGTGTACTAGTCCTTGTTGTTGCTCAACTCTGTGTGATCCTTGATCAAACCAATGTAAGCATGTTCCATTGTATCTGTGGGCCATTGCACAAGCAAGCCAGCATTCACAATACTAGGTGCAATGTTCTGCATCAGCTCCAGTTTGGGAATCTGCCAATGTTTCATGACTTTGCCTTTCTTCCCATGATGAGTGCACAAATCAATAACAACTTGTTTTTTGTCATGAAATTCTTGTAATGTACAAATGATCTTCTTATGCATGGCTTCTGTGATGGCAGGTGCTTGAGCCAGGTACCAGAACTCTACCAGAGCACAGATTGCACTGACAAAGCATGGTGGAGCTGCTCCAGCAACAATGTAGCACATTAGATCACATTGAATCTGTCCAGTAACTTGCTTGAGTTTTGAAACACCTTTGGAGAAGTGTCAGAAGCCCACAATTGGCGCTAATACAGAGTATTGGAAGTTGAGCTCTGCTTTGCCAACAACAATAAAGCACCAGCCAAGTCATGATCATAGAACAGGCAAAACCAGTGATGGAGTGCCTTGGGGGTCAAGAAGACAGTGGGCTGAGACAATGGCCAATTGTGCCAGAATGGGTCAGAAACACCACTCAGCTGAAAGCCTTCACAAGCTGTGAAGTAAGCTTCAACATCGAGGGGATCCATGGCAATTGATGCAAGCTGACTAGTCTCTCCAAGATGGAACAGATGGTGATAAGGATCTCCAAACTCCTTGTAAGTTGCCATCATGACATGTGATGTCAATCCTTGGACACATGCCAACATTGTTTGCTTCAGGCATGTTGGCGATATATGAAGCAAGTAGCATGTAGCAAAGACACAAGTTTCCACAGGGATCCGACATCATCTGGCCGATCCTGGCCACTTGCTTGAGTGGCTCTAGTACAATGTCCAGATGTTGATGAACAAGTCAGTCACTGAGGACTGTGCGCATTCTCTGTTCAGGATGCATGAATTGGGCAACTGGGAGGAGTGCTGCAAGTAAGAAAGCATGGTTGGAGGCCTTGTTGCAATGTGCCATCTTAATATTCACAAGGCTGATGAGGAGAGGATGGGCGACCTGACCACCTGTCATAGCTATGATGTTTGTCTTGTTAAACAGCTGAGCAGGGCAGCTGGAGTCTGATGTCAGAAACTGAAATTGGATGCCTACAATGTACAGGCTACATACCTGGAGTCCGATGTCAGAAACCAAAGAGAACTGACATGGGACTCGCAGGCTTTATAGGACGAAGCAATAACAATAATAAACAAAAATACTGTGTGCCACAATGTGGCACATGCTCACAGTGCACACTCAGAAGACACACAACATGTCTTGTCAGATGAGAGAATAATGCCATGAAGTGTTGATCCAGGAGGTAGCTCTGACTACAAACCAAGTCAGTTCATAAACAACATATTATAAACACAACATACCTGCATATTCCAAGTGGCATCCCCAGTAACCCATTTGCTGTACACACATTCAACCACATCCTTTGCAGTCTTGTAGATTCATTGAGGAGTAAAATCAATTTTGTCCTGAAAATAAGAATGGTTGAAAAGAAGCTCAATGCAATGAAGGGTGTTGTGAAGGTAAAAATAAACAGGTGATGCAGTTGCCTGTTGAGTTAATACAATGCAGTACTTCCACTTTGGGCCAGAGGAAAGTATTTCAGTGCAGCCTTGAAGCTCTTGGGCAGTATGAAATGAAAGCTTTAAATCCTTGATCTAGGGAGATAAGATAGGTAAATATGAAGTCCCCAGGAAACCCATACATATACCACCTCCAATTTCAGAAATTCATTGATTTTTGCCTCGCTCAGTGAAGAACATAACAGGTACTTCACCAATTTCCATTCTTTCTGGGTTGCAAATGGACAAAAAATGTTCATTTTGCACTGAAATGAGTGAACATCCATATCAAAACAATCAAGGAAAGTTTCCCCAACATCAAAAATCTGTGCGGCACCATCATATTCCACAGTTGAATAAGATCCCTGCTGATGCTCCACAAAATGATCAACCATCATGTGAACATCCTCAGTTGCAGACACAGGCTGATTGTCTTCACCACCTGTCATATCAGAAAAAGGGTCAGGATCGGCATTGAGCACTGCATCAACCTCCATTGGTGACTCAAAGGTGACACTGGGGGATTCTAGTCCTGTTTTTTCTTGTTCCCTTTCCAATACCTCTGCAACAGCAATGAGATCATCTTGCCAGGAGCAACATGCCCTAAGAGGCTGGCTGAGGTGGTGGTGACACCTTCAATGAGGAGTTGCAAACCTTTTGAGGCAATATGGACACTCACGTAGCATAAGGTGAGATCAGTGAACCACTGGACACAAGAGAAGACAAGAAGGAACAAACCAATGTTGAGGTGAACATTGTTTGGGCATGAGGAAAGCATCATGCATGAAGTCAGCTGGCAAAGGCCACCCAAGGGTCATGTGACCAGTACCTTTTTTACCTTGGTCATTTGTTCAAATCCTAAGTTAAGCATAGTTATGTAGTAAAACTTGATGCTGGGTAAGTGAATTTTTGTCCTCTACTACTATAATACCTTCTAACATTCAGTGTTGTTGCCTGAGCAGATGCCAAATAATCCCTACTACCTCTGAGCCCCCAGTGAAGAGGGGAGTTTACATATATCAGTTTGGGTTGTGTCACACCCACACTTGGCCTTGTTCTCCAAGTGTTAGACTATTTTCACACTCACATTCAAGTTCCACCTCATCTGAGTCGACTTTTTCAGCAACCTCACCCAGCAGCAGTGGAACTCCATCAATTTCATTGCCCTCTTCCCTTGGGAAATGTTGATGTTCATCCTCATTCTGGCAATGTAGCATGCCCATCTGCCCCTTGTTGAATCAGTTGATGGGTTTGCAACCCCCTTTACATCCTGCCTCTCTGAGTCCATCAAGTCATTCTCCCCATAATTCCAATCCACTTGGTGGTCTGGATGGATTCGAGTTGCAATCCCCTTTACATCTTGCATCTCTGTCAAGTTCTTTCTGTGATTTTGACCTGTGCCTGTGCGGTGGCATTAACATGAGTGTAGTCAATTTCTTATTGGATGAGCATCCAAGTTGGCTCAAAAAATATTGTAATGTTCCTATTCTTAGATCTATAATCCCTACAATGATGAAGACACAGCTACTCATGGTGCCAGGCTAGTTCTTGAAGCAACTTGTGCTCAGTGCAGTGTTCAATTGGCCAGGAAAAAGCTTTCCATTTGCCTTGTTGAACAGCATGCTGCATTGGAGCAGGTCCATCAATTTCAGGTAGTGGATGCTCAACACCATCTATTATATATGGAAGAAAGGATTGGAACTGTGCATCACGACATGCACAAGTGGTGTCATTGTTTTCCAAGCTGATTCCAGTTACAACTACTGCAGCATTGACTTTACAATACACATTGTCCTGTACTGATTGTACATATATCATATGAACTTGGATTTGAAATGACAATAAATGTGCATTTTAGAGGGCACTAGGTGTGCACAATTTAGTGCGATGTAGGGTTGGATGTGCACGATTAGTATTTAAGTAAGTACAAAGTAGTCATTAGGTGCACAATGAAGCAGCTTGAACAATTTGAAGTCTTATTCACAGGGTTGCAAAGGGGTTGGCAGTGGGAGATGACTTGGACTCCTTCGTTTATATGATAGTACTACTACTAGTAGATAAATTGTTACTATTATGAGTTGTGGAATGGCTGTGGGCTGTCAACTGGCTGCTGATTGACTATCAATCAGCTGTCCACTATGGTCAGCTGTCAAATGCTATAATTCCAATGTACAATTGTGGCTAAATCTGGGCTTTGCTGATGTTCTTCTTTGTAAAGAAAAAAAGACTGGTGATCTCCATCTGTGTGAGAATTATAGGTATCTGGATGAACATACATACTACATATCTGAGATGCCTACCCCCTTCCCCTTGTCTCTGATCTCATGGACAAACTGTGAGATGCCAAGGTCTTCACCAAGTTTGATGTCCAATGGGGATATAGCAATGTCTGAATCAAAAATGGCCACCAATGAAAAGCAGCCTTCATCACCCACAAAGGCTTCTTCAAACCAACAGTCATGTTCTTTGGCCTCACCAACTCCCCTGCCACCTTCCAATGTTTTATGAATGATTCCTTCCAAGACATGATTGCTGAAGGATGGCTAGTCATTTACATGGATGACCTCCTCATCTTCTCTCCCTAATCCAAAAACCCATGAGGAATGGATGAAATATGTTTTCAAGTGAATAATGGAGCTCAATCTCCATCTCAAACTAGAGAAATGCAGCTTTGCCACTGATGAGGTGGAATACCTTGGAATGATCATCAAGCCTGGCAAACTTGCCATGGACCCTGTAAAACTAGATGGCATCGCCAAATGGCCTACCCCTGCTAAGGTAAAGGATGTATGCTCCTTCCTTGGATTTGCCAACTTCTACCAACAATTCATCCCTGATTACTCCAACATTGCCCATCCCCTCATTGACCTAACAAAGAAGAACCTCCCCTGGGACTGGTCCCCCTCTTGTCAAAAAGCTTCTTCCGCATTCAAGCCTTCACCAATCACAAAAACCTCACCTATTTTCAAAAAACCCCAAAATCTGTTCTTTACACTGGCATTGAACAAGGCAAGTGCTTCAGTGATGGTTCCATTTTGGTACTCAGGAGACTGTTGGTCTTTGTCCAAGTAAGAAGGATAATGAATGTGGATAACTGGGTATGCTAGATGTTGACATCTTAGCAGTAACAACTTGATCAGGATGACCATTGATGACAGTATTGTCCTTATTCTAGATTTCTTCAGCAACTATGGATGAGACAAGGGATTTGGAAAGGGACTCCAGGAGTGACAAGTCAGTTAGAACTGTCATTCTCAACTGGGCTAATATTGATTACAGAAGGTCTGGGATGGCAGACCATAGAAGGTCCTGCGTGTATATTAGGAGCTGGATTACTAGGAGGAGATTCACAAACTTCTTGGTCTCAACTACAATGTAGATTGAGTACAATCTAGAATCTCTAGTGATGTGATAGTAAAGCTGAAACATGGCAGATGCTCTGTGACAATTAACATAGTGATACTTCCATTCCTAGAGATTTCAAACAGAGATTCTCTTTTTGCCTTTTCTGCCTATTATGTCAACAAATTTTCTGATCATCATACATATCAGCTAGCCTTTCAATTCTACTGGTAGTAAAATCACAATTAGCCACTCCATGAATTAGATCCACAAAGAAAGTCTGCCAGTAATAGGATTCAAAAATAAGATATCCAATTGGAAGCCACTGAAGGAACATGTCTATGATTTCTTTTGTTCTGTTCAGCCAGTTTAAGTTTGTCTCAGTTATTTGCCTCCATATACTTTTATTCCCTTTTTCTTTTATTTTGTCCTGATTTCCAATAAGTGATTTCTGGTCCTATACATATATCATAATAGGCTACTAGTAATGGTGACTCAAGTTACTTCAGCACTAAAGTATGGATATGATACAGGTTAGTATTATCAACTATAGATGTAATGATGTATTAATCATTTACATCAGATAATGCAGTTTCTGATCTAAATCAGGTTTGTTATATCAATGCAGCCACCATGACTGAACTGACTGTCATTCGATGTCAGGAGCCTGAGCATCAAATTAACATATAATGAGTTAAATCGAATTCAGTGCAAGAGCTGTGAATATAAACCATATGTATACTAATAGTGCTATCTGTTACAATATACAAATAGCCTTGACAATTTGATACTGCAAGAAGAATAAATTTCAAGATCACAGACATTAGATGTCCATGCTCTTTGTCCTACAATGACTGGCAATTGCTAAGTAGTTGATAGTGAATATGGCCATATATAGATGTGGCTGTTTGTAGTTTATATTTAAACCTATATATATATGACAACTTGAAGACTCTATGAGACAAGTGTAAAGGCAGATATGAAAAGTTGGTAATTCAATAATCCCTAAGTGGTCAAAGATCAAGTTTTGTCAGTGCTAGAGAGCCCTTACTGCCAGTATTGCAAGTGAATCTTGGATCCAGTCTTCTCTACAATCATTTCCGACCATTTCCATGACCCCTGATTACCATTGGCATGACTAGACACTAGTTATCATAGTCTTTTCCTCTTTCTCATTGCCTTTATAGCATATATAGCCTTTCAGCTATTTTGGTATTGCCATATGGCTATGTTAAACTGGTTCTCTCTTAATTCTATTCCATTTCCATATGTTTCTTTCTTTGATCTATTTCTTCCATAGACATTGTCTTTGGGCTATATTATACTCTCTTTAATCATATTCCCTTCTTTAATTCTAGTATGCTTTTAGTTCTGATCCTACTCTATTCAATAAACACTCCAATCTCACCCAAAATACTTTACCTGATATCCAAAGTCACAAGCCTTATATCTTATATCAGAGTATGTCCAGTATATATAATTCACATTCTGCTGTAATATATGTAACTTTGATCTTGATTTGCACAATTCACTATATAGGCTCCTAGTTCTCCTATACACACCCCTCAATTCACTTGTACTCTTGACTTCTTTTCTCTCTTTTTCTTCAGCCTATATTGCTTTTATTACTCTATAGTCAAAACTTCTTTAATTTCATTCCTATATACTCATGACTCTAACAAGAAATAATCTCTTGTTAGCCTGAGTCTTGTCTAGTAGCTTGAGCTCCACACTTCTGCTACTTGCTACTTGCTAGGTTTGGGTCAAATATACCAGCCAGTGTAAAGGGACCAGCCTAAAAGAAAAGTAGTAAAAGCAGTAAAAAACATAAAGACAGGTATGGATACAAGCCAGTGACCCAATAATCACTGAGCAATTGAAGTATATCTGTGTATGAAAAATATGAAGTGACCAGCTTACTACCCACTGGCAGGGGTGGGAGAAGATTAGGGGTTTGATAATGAGCCATATTGTAGATATAAAAGGACAAGTTGAAGAGATCATGTGTAAAAAAGCTGGTGTTAGCACTAGAGACCATATTGCATTGAAGATGACTCAGACTAGCTTAGCAAGCAATGGAATATAATGGTTTGACTTACTCTAAGAGATCTAAGTTAAGAAACAAGCATAGAATTTGCTAATTCTAATTAAAGTGTAGCAAATGTGTACAAAAATGTGTATTGAAGTTACATATATGGAAATCTTAATTAAAGTGTACATATGTAAAGTGTAGTATATATGTTGCATGGAAATCCTGCTTAAAGTATGGCAAATGTGTACAAAAATATGTACTGAATGTATATAAAAAGTGTGGCAAAGATGTTATATGGAAATCCTATTTAAAAGTGTAGCAAGTGTGTACAAGAATGTGTATTGAGAGAGTATGTAAAGTGTGGCAAGGTGTCATATCCATATCCCAAGAATCCTCTAAGTCTAACTTCATTGCTATACATACAAACTCTGGTGCATTCTTACCACAGATGCACTTTCTGATCTCCAGACTTGTTACATATATTTGTATTTGTATATCCATCTCCATTCCATTCTGCTTTACTCCATTTTCTTTTGTTCCCTATTCACACTAGTTCCACTTCTTGCTTACCTCTGAACCTACATTTCACTTAGGAGCACAGCTCTGGTGATACTTATACTCTGAACACTTACAAACTCTGTTACTAATGCTATGCTCCTCTGTACTATATATATGTACCTCCAAGATACTCCTGTACCTTCCTTGGTTTAAATATTATAGTTTTGTTCTTTGCTCCTCACTCCAACTGAGTTTTGAAGACTCTCCTCTGAGATCTCCACTCAACTTGACATTTCAATGTCTTAAGTCTTATCACCTCTGACCTTCCAAAATCCAGGACCCCTGGACTTGTGTAAGGGTGCACCACATATAGTGAAGCTAAGCTCCAATCCCCCCAGTTATCTCCAATGTTCTGGAATTGACCCTAGAGCATGCTCCTAACACAAAGATGTTGTATGGAAATCCTACTTAAAGTGTAGCAAAGTGTGCAAAAATGCAGACTGAAAGTGTATGAAAAGTGTAGTAGAGATGTTGTATGGAAATCCTGGAGAAAGTGTAATGGTGTATCAAAAGAATTGTAGTGAATAGTGGTATAAAAGTGTAGAAAAAGTGTAACTAGATTTAGGCTATTAATAATCACCACATGATCATGTGACATCAAACCCAAGCTGTGCTCAAGTCTTTAATTTAAGTATCATTAACACCTTCATCCTCATCATCCAATGCATCCATGGCACTTGGTCATACCATGCAATGTCACCAAAAAGACTGCTTGGCTGTTTATCCCTACCAACACCTGTCATGCATGCATAAATCCCTATGTAAAGGCCTATGCAAAGCTTGAGCTCAACTCCTACTACCAGCCCACCATCAATGTCACCATGGAGCAGAATGGCCAGTACATTCAATGTGATCTTCTGAATGTCTTCTATAACCTGGTTAAAAAATCACAGGCTACCACAAAACTGTTGTCTATCTCACTATGTAGACAATATCCACCATTTCCAAGAATTAAGTATCCCACTCTGTTTGTATGGTATGTCCACTTATCAGTCTCTATTACTCACTTATACTGATTCTAGGTTATAGCTATCACATTTGTATCAACACTGAACCTGGGGGTTTATCCAACCAGTGGCAAATGGGATGACCTTGACACTGAAGATGGTGATGACCCATTTATGGTTAGTGAATACATACTACATGAAGATATCTGCTAGCTACATTAACTACCATAGCTATCTGACTGATTCATCTCCTTTCCACAGCTTGCCACACTTCCCAATGTGGACTGCATGGACAGACCTGGTACACAATGGTAATAGTCTTTCACTGAGGCTGGTGTTGACAGTAAATACAGGGGTTCAGCCAACCAGTGACAAATGTGGCAACCTTGACACTGAAAATGGTGACAACCCACTAATGGTTATCAAATATTGTACTATACAAAAATATCTGCTAGCTACATACATTGACTACCAATAGCCATCTGACTGACCCATCTCCTCTCCACAGTTTGTCATCCTCCCCATTGTCCCCAATCATCCTGCCAATAAACTGCTCAACATCAATCCCCTACTCTGGCAATGAAAGGGTGGGCTTGTTTAGCAGTGTTCCACTTTACCCACCACAAGTCAACAATCAGCAAAGCTTGTTCAAGCTAACCATACTAGACCACAACACACCACTTTTTTTCAAATTACATCCCTTCCTCTTACTAGAGCTTTTCAGTTCCATGCCTGTACCCAATTAACTCTCTCTTGACACCCTTTTGCCCTTCTTGCTTTGTCCATTGGACAACTATGTTTCCAAATCATCTGCCTCAGTGCTAATGCATGGCCAACAATCCGGCTTGAATCTCAGTAATTATAAGTGAATTGGTACCTACCATCATACTTCTCCATCAGATGTTTTTTAATTTGGTTTATGAACACCACAAACTTGGCATGCCATTCTTCTAATACTAAGAGCTCCCAAGTTGCTCCATACATGCATCTGATGTTGAATGATACTGTTGAGCATGCCTGTGCCATTTCTGTCTTTTCCTGCAATCCCATCTGCTTCATTGACTACCAATAACCCACTATCCATCCCTCTACCAAATCTAGCCAGCCTCCTGAATGCAGACTACATAGACAGACTGGTACACAAAGGTGGTGATCTCACTGATACTGGTATCAACAGTGAATCAGGGGTTTATCCAACCAGTGACAAATGGGACAACCTTGACACTGAAGACAATGACAATTGATTGATGGTTAGTAAACATGTACTGTACATTACATGAAAATGTTGAGGTACCTGCCAGCTATGTTGACAACCAATAGCCATCTGACCAATCCATCTCCTTTCTGCAGCTTATCATTCTTTCCAATGTAGACTACATGTTGATGTGAGGCATTCTGCTCATGCTACTGGCTTGTCCACATTCATGGTTGTGGTGGGTTTTTTCTAAAACATTGGCCATCTGACTGATCCATCTCCTTTCCATAGCTCACCTCCCTCCCAAATGCAGACTACATGTTGATGCAAGGCATTCTGCTTGTACTCAACTGGTTCATCCATGTTTACTGTTATGATTGTGGAGGACCCCCTATCCTTTTCTCCTTCTCCCTATCCTCACTCTCCTTTCCCTTCACCAACTCTCCTGCTGGACCACCTGGGCTATGATCTCTTTGATGAGATCTTCACAGATCTCTGTCACCTCAACATCCCAGACAGTGCCTGAGCCAAGCTACTGGACAAGACTCTCTTCAATGTCCAGGCTGAGCCTGCATTGCCCCCAGCTTGATTCTTTCATCTCATTCTGTTCCTTTTTCTGTGGACTACTACTTATGTACAGATACTGCCTCCTCCACTGCATTCTCTTTATATGCAGTGTCATTTCCTTTTATATCTTAGTCTATTTATCCTGTAATATGTGATGCAATGTGCCTCTACCATATTTAGCTTTAAGACTCTGATACTGGCCCTAAAGCACCATACTATATATATAGGCCACTGCCCATATGCCTCTTTCTCCTTAACCTTGATATACACTATTTGGTGTAGTCATACTGTTCTCTGAGATTGCCCCTCCCATCTCTTGCTTCTTTCTATCTCATTCTCCCCTCTACCCACACAAGGCCAGCCATTGCTCTAAAGTCTAGCTTGATGCTAGCTGTTAGACTCTAACTCCACTGAGGAGTCAACCTGAGTCTTGGAACATACATATGATATCCAATGTGTCCCATTGTCATGGTCACTGGTTGTGATTGTAACATTTATAGTCATTTCTGTCTCCTTCCCCCACTGCAAACTTGATGTTGAACTACATACTAAAACATATATTGTATGCCAGCTTTTACCAGTTCCCATTACATGCCTCTTCATCCCCTAGCACTTTTCTCCCCTCAAATAATATCTCCATGTCTTGTGCCTCAACCACATTCATCTTAAAACATGTGCAGGCATCAAGATAAGCCTTCATTCAAGCTGCAGTACATGTTGATAACTTGCCTTCACCACAATGGCACCATCAAAAACTTGCAGCTGTCTCATCAGCAAATCATTCAACATCAACCCCTTCTCTCCAGCAACAAGGAAGTTGCCTATCATGAACTTGATGTTGAATGAATTGCATGGGATGCCATTGTGCATGCCTGTTCTCTTTCTCTTCAAGCTCATCTACTTCAGCTGATAGACCCAGTCACTGATGCATGAAGTCTCACTTGATGTGAGTATCAATAGTGAACCAGGGCTGACCCAAATGGTGACAGATTGGGATAACCTTGATACTGATTACAGTGGCAACCTGTTAATGGTTAGTAAATATATACCATATGAACAATGGCCAAGGTATCTGCCAGGCACATTGACTACCATAACCATCTAACTGATCTGTCTTCTTTCCACAGCTTGCCACCCTTCCCAACATGGACTTGCATGGACAGACCTGGTGCATAAAGATGGTGGTCAAGGATGGCAACTCTGATCATGTTGAGGATGACTGATAGCTATGGGTTGCAATTGTTCTCCCTGACCATCTTTTCCCATAGAAAATATTCCAAAGCATATCCATGCTATGCATTCTTTTTTTATTCATTATGGTCTTCCCTGACTCACAATGATCACTTGATCTTTGACCAGACAGCTCTCTTAATTGTCATTCATTATGTCTTATCATTACTGATTTGACTGATGATTTGACTACTGGACTATTGAATTGACTGGATAACTGGACTACTGAACTACTGATTTGACTGGGGGACTAGATTACTGATTTGACTGGGGGACTGGATAACTGATTTGACTGGATAACTGGACTACTGGACTACTGATTTAACTGGGGGACTGGATTATTGGATCACCTGGACCACTGGATTACTAAATTGACTAGATGACTTATTAGAGCATTGAATTGACTGGACCACTGGATTACTCAATCAATTGGATGACTTGACTACTGGAGCACTCATTTGACTGGAAAAATCAGCTACTGGACTGTTGATTTGACTGGGGACTGAAGAACTAGAGTATTGAAATACTAGTATGACTGAAAGACTGGAGGACTGAATTACTGATTTGACTGAGGGACTAACTATTGGATTAATGAGTTAACTGGACTACTGGATTAACTGGAGCACTGGACTACTGGATTACTGGATTGACTGAAATACTGGACTATTGGACTACTAAAGTACTGAATTGACTGGGCTACTGGATCACTGAATTAATTGGAGTTCTGAAATACTGAACCAACTGGAGCATTGAACTAACTAGAGTATTGGATTACTGAATTGACTATAGTACTAAATTGACTGTAGTACTAAATTGGCTGGACTACTGAATTACTGAATTGACTAGAGTCTGGAATTAACTGGAATCCTGGACTACTAGGTTAATAAATTAACCAGAGTACTGGTATACTGGAGTACTGAATTGACTAGAGCACTGAACTATTGAACTACTGGAATACTGATTTTTTGGAATACTAGTGCTGTTATGACATAGGTGATCTTCAAAGGGTTTTCAATTGATTCCTTAGTCTTAGGACTAGCTGCTTCTAGCACCTACTCAGAAGTAAGGTGAGGACTTAAAGAAATCCTGATGGAAGAACACCAGAAAATACACATGGATTGCATAGAACTAGCTACCAAGCTATTCTACAAGACTGGGGTTTATATACTGTAGTTGTATAGAGAGGCAATATATATGAATTGTTACAATTATGACTGGTAATCATTACAATGTACATGAAGTGAACCACCTTGTGGTGTTCTCTTGAATAACCTGGGAATGCTTATTGAATGCCTACAATGTTTAAAAGGAAGGCAACTAGAGAAAGAATCCCTATGAAGATAATGACAAGTAGAATCAAGTAGACAAGGTCAGGGGACCTCAATCTTGGTATAGACTTGGGGTGTCTTGGATGGCAGTACAGTGGTCAGGTCCTTTGTACTGGGATGGAGAATTGAAAGATCAACCAACATTCATGAGATGTGGTGAGGCCAAGCTACAGTAAGTGGGTGGAAGAAAGTTCCACTCAGATATGTACTTGCCCCCCTCACACACTACACACACACTTAGTGTTTCACAACTGGAGCCCACTGTGAGGAAATTCCAGGAGTTGGTTTAGAAGAATCCATTCATCCTTCCTCTAGCACAGCAAGTGAGATGAGCTCCTTGTATCCCTTAACAATTTTTTTACTGTTCCACTAACACTAATGCCACTTCATTTTGAGCACCATCACCTCTGTGAAACCCTTCACCATCAGAATCCTATTTGCTCTTCCAACTGATCCACTAGCTCTTGGGACTCTGTGCCACTCCATCAAGAAAAAGATTTTTTTATATTTCAGCTCCCTGGTAGAAGCCCAGATGGTGTCGATCAAGCACTGTTTCAAGGTCCCTTAGTGGTGTTGGACAGGTACAATTATCAATTATCACCCACCATCTCAGCAAGAATCCTGAGAGATCTCATGGTCTTATCATCATTGTTACTGGAGCTTGGACCAGAATATTCACACATGCATGCTCCCATCATGGTTGTTGGTACTCATGGCCCTACAGCTCACATGTGCTACCCCTGTCCTCATCCATTGTTATTTCTGTGCCTTGCATCATCACCCTTCCATTTGCTCAGATTCTATTTGCCTTGGGTTGTTACAAGGTTATCTTTTTGATCATCACTATCATCACTCATAGCCAATGGAACCCCTTTCCTTTGTTGCCCCCACATCAGTGCTTGTAGGCCCAATGCTGAGAGATATACATGAGTATTGGGTATCCATGGTGGGTCATGGATATGGGTATTTATGGATATGGATCTGGGTTGGATTTGAATGACTCACAGGCCCAGTACCTGTGAGTATCCAACCCATGACTGTTTCACTCTATACATGACATTTGTAAATTATATTGATGACATTTGCAAACTAGCTATATGTCACCACATCAAAAACTTTGCCAAAGAATGGAGAACTCTGTTGGAGAATGAAGAACCTAAATACTAATTTCTTGTATACATCTAGCTCCCTAAGCAGTACTATGCACCCATGATACACTTAAAAAGGATCACTTGACCCACTAAGAAGGCTTAGGCATTGGCCAAAGCTGCTGCTGCTACTGCCCACCCCAAACCTTTAGGCCAGAGAACCAATTTCACACTGGCAAGGAAGAGGTTGCCTTCTGTGGGGATGCAGTCATAACTGATGGTGATGGGACTGTGACTGATCCAAAGGAGCCCACAAGGCCATTGACAGTTAGGAAGTGCACACAAGTCAATTCCAATGTCAAGGAAATGGAGAAAACATCTGAAAAGTGTCCAGTTGAAGAAAGGAGCACAGCCACAAAGTGTTTGAAGACAAAAAAACAAACTGCACACAATAATGGAGGTAAAGACCTGGATAAAACTTTGGATGCAGAGCTTGGTATGTCTCTGGCAATAATACATTAGTATTAGTTTGGCTTATGAAAGAATAAAATGAATGCTTAAACAATAGAACTCACTAGTTTACACTTTCTTCACCCCTGTTCCTAACATCAAATATGTCAACAAGTGGTGCTGCCATGTTTTCAGGTGCTTGGCAATGGGCTGCAAGCATAAGGTGCAATGGTTCCTTGATAAAAGTGACAAAGTATCAACAGGGAACATGTAAAAGCATGTGAGGTTGTGCTAGGGGGAAAATGTCTTGAAGACCATTTCTGAGGCTAAGAACCTTGAAATGGCACATGCTGGGGTCAAGGGGTATACTGACAATGGATCAATTGTAGTCACATTCGAATAAAGGGAAAATGGAAAGGTTTCTTACTCACATAGGCACATACCTATGCTGAGATGAAGTTGTTGCCATAAGCCTAAGAACTGATCCAAGATTATTACAGCTGTTTTCATAAGGATGCAGAAAACACAACTAAAATTTTTGAGCCTCAGAAGCAGCTGGATGATTATATAATAGAATTTCAAGCTTACCTGAGTGATCAACAGCACTAAGTCACAGTATGCTATCATTGTCACCATATGCCAGCACATGTTGTCTCCAACAATGTCAAACTGTACATTCTGATGCTTCATTTGGAAGGTCATAGTGTCAATCACATTTGCAGTCCCCTTAGCATCAAAAAAACTCTTGTCTACAAGACCCTTGACTTTTATGAATAGTATGGCATTATATACAATCCCCACAAGTACTCTCACATTATTGGGTGCCTGTTAGAGTTGTGCTCTGATGTCAAGTCCAGAATGCCAGAGATGACTGGGGGGTTGGGACTTGGGTTCACCATATGTGGTGGGCCTTTACACAAGTTCTTTAGTGTCCTAGATTTTGGAGAGTTGAAGATAATAGAACTTAAGATGTTTGTTCACAATGTCAAGTCAAGTGAAAGGTCAGAGGGGAGTCATCAAGACTCAAGTGGAGGTTAGGAGAGTAGATAGAACTAATATTCAAACTATGGAGTTTACAGGAGTTTACAGGAGCATATGTGGAGGTGCATAGCATTAGTAATGGAGTTCATATGTTTGTAAGTGTCCAGAGTGTAAGTGTTACCAGAGTTGTGCTCCTAAGCAAAGCACAGGTTTGGAGGTAAGTAAGAAGCAGGACTAATACAAAAGAGAGTAACTGGAGAATGGTAGGTAATGGAATAGAATGGAGAGATATATAAACAGATATATATAAAAGCTAGAGATCAGGAGTTGTGTCTCTAGGGAGAACACACCAAAGTTCATAGTGGAATAGTGGAGTTGTACTTAGGGGAGATTTTCAGGATATGTATGACAGTGCTGCCATATCCTCAGCATAGCAGATATTGCCTTTATTCATGCTATGATTCTGCACCAGAAAGTATACTAATGATGAAACTTACTTGAATATCCCACCAATGATTTGCAGTCCAAGGTTCATGAATAAAGTGCTCAAACAACCTGGTGCCATTATGCTTATTAGCTGTTGAGTGTCCCACATGAAAGAGAAGCAAGCAATGGGTCTTCAAAACCCCCTAAGTACACACCTATACAGCTCTGTACAGTACTGTGCTCTGTGTGAAATATGGCATTTTGCAGATGCTTCAGGGCTGCTTTGAATGTGGTAAAATTATGAAATCTGCTCTTGGAGGATGAGTATGTCCATAATCTCTCAATCAGTGTTTTGCTTAAAAAGTTCAATTAGGTGGCCATCATCATAGCCAGCCATTGTAAGTACATTTCAAATTTCATCAGAGATGGATCAATCAATTGTGCTCCTTGCTGAAGAGAAATTAAAGCCTTACAATTCTAGTCTTTTTCTGTGGATGACTGGAAGTGGCACTCTATAAGCTCCACTTTGGTTTCCAATGAGACAAGCAGGTCTCAGTACTTTTATAGTATAGGTTTTGTGCACAAAGACTCTATTATTCAGCCTTCAGATTTCCTTGGCTCTTTTATTGTCCTAACTGAAGCTTCATCTACATATCTCTGGTAAATCTCTTTCTTTCTTGGGTACTCATTCTAGTACCAGGATTAAACCTCCTGTGAATACATAGGATTCAGTTTCTCTGAGATCTGGTTTGATGAGTGGCTGTAGAAAGAGCCAGGGTGGAATGGGAACAGGAGTTAGATACAGTGACTCCAAAAACCCTTTCCATACTAACCCAGAATGGGTGCACCACCAAACAGCGGGGGAATTACGCTTAGCATTGGTGGAGTTATAAATAGTACATACTCTTGGCTACAATATTGCCCCCTAGGTCATGTGACTTGGTCCACATGCCAGAGAGATATGATCAATTCAAAACAGCAATACCATGGAAAGGGTTTTTTTACTTTTGAAATAACAAGGGTATTTGGATATTATCAGTACTTGGTATAGCCTTCTTTTGCTCTAAGCACTGCCTGAACCCTTCTAGGCATGCTTTCAATCAATTTCTGACACTCCTCAACTGGTATCCTATCCCACTCCACTTGAACCCTTTCCCACCATTCATGAATCCCAT
>JBBPNS010000280.1:0-17389 GCA_038090995.1 Boletus vermiculosus
CACACTGACTTCGCCAGCCGTGTCACCGGCCGCCCTCACGGCTGAGAAATATCAGTGGTACCAGAGCCTGCAGCCGACCAGCATGGTTTTATGAGGAAGAGGACTTTTGTGCAGGGAAGAGCGAGACTGGGATCCCCGATCCTCCCGTAAACGGATGACTCCCATATGACAGACGTGCGAATTGAGCTGGAGATCCAGAAGGGACGGAGGAATTTCTCGGAGGCATTTTCCTGCGCGGGGAACAACGGATTCAGCGGGGGGTGGACGGATCCTGGAGTGTCCATTTGCATAGCAATGTCGGAAATCGACAAAGATGAGGGAGGAGACGCAGACGAAAAACGCGGACATGGCATTGGGGATGTCGCCTTCCCGCTCAAAAGAAAGGCGACTGGAGGCGGTCAACCGTCAGGGAGACTGTTGGAACTTGGAACATTCAACGAACGTCGCGATCAAGTCACGTGTGTCACGTGATCCCCGATCCCACGAAGTGGAGGTAGAGGAGGGCTCTGTCGAAGGCAAATGTCCAGGCACCTACAAGAGGGCTTGCAGGCACACTCCCACGATCGCCCGCTGCGTGACGATCAGCATCGTAAATCGCCGAATCATTTCGAAGATGTGAGTAAAGTGTCCTCTCTGAATGTTTAGATATTGATCTTGCATCAGGTTTGTTATCAGGACCACAATCTGAAACTCTCTTCGATTTCCAATAGGTGGCGTATCTTCTCCTTCCAGTCAGATCGATTCTTTTTCCTCGTTACAGCAGTCCGGAGTAATCACACTTTGCATTAACACCCTTATATGGAGGGGAAATGCCACGAGTCCCAGGCTGAGCGCTGAGGAACCATCGTCGGTTGATCGCCAAGCCATCTCCCCTCACCCGAGGTATAACAAATTGAGTGACGCGTCTCCAAACACATAACGTGGCTCATCCTGAGGCCCGATAAATCGTCGTGCCCACACCACGCTTATATTCTCGACGAATTTTCAGCCAAACCTATCCTCGCGTTCTTCAGCATTTTTTGGTATGCTGGTTTCATCCCAGGCATACGTCTAGCTGTACTGACCCAGGAAAGCCATCATAGTAACTCCTGACGGCGCACAGCCGGCGGGACTGTGAGCACTCGACAGATCGATGTATGATATCCGAAGATAGCAAGAGGTCAGTCGGGTGTGTTCGTCTTCGTGAGTTGAACTTCCTCAAACGGCTTCATCAGTTGGCGTCGGCCCAAATTGTTTCATCATGGGAGTCAACGAAGCGATCTCATCTTGTTCAACGTTCTCCTCGATGAAGGGGTGGGTGGACATTCCTACGAGACTGATATAGGTACGTCCACGATAGTCACGATGCAACGATCATGTACAGGTTGAATGTCCGAATGGAACATCCATATTCAATCTCGAGGAAGACCTTTCTTTCTTCGTGCGTCCACGTGGGAGCAGACGTGACCCTGTCGGAAAAGAAAGAAAAAATCCTGTACTCGTCTATATTCCCAGCTAGCACTTCTTCGCATGTGTCTACAGTCCGGCTCGGGTTGCAAGCCAGTGTGACATCCGCTCGTCAAGTTTGAATGGTACCGAAATATTGAACCTCGCTAGTTGCATTGCGATCCTGCATCCTTACGGACAATACGACGAATGAATGACGCAGGTTTCAAGTACATGATTGATGGATTAATGTCGTACGTGGTGAGACCATTGACAGGACAGCGTTTGAGTACCCGAGTTCATGCCTCCCGCGACGAGCTATCGTGATGCTCACCCATGGTGACAGCAGCCTTTCGTTCCGTCGTATTCGCTGTAGTAAGAAGCCGATCGAGGAATGTGGACAACATACTGGTTTCTATGATAGTGTTGCGTAGGTCCTGAAAAAGCTTGGATCACAGACCAAATCGTGCATGTAAAGGAGAAGCCCCCTCGATATAATGGAACTTTGAGACAAATAATACATCAAGTTCAGATGGCGAGGAATATGCACGGGTAAACTAAATATGACAAGTCACCGTTCGAAGTACACCTTCCTCTATTTTTCACCAATGCCCCACCGCTTGTGCACGTCCCCGATTTCTACCCAAAACGCTAGTTCAAGCATGATAAATGTTATCTCCAAATAGTTCGAGTCGAACCGCCTCCGATTCGTTTCCGTACCCCTCCACTTCCTGATCCTGGTCTGAGAGGACATCCGCAAATGCAATCGCGGACACGGCGGCGTTTTGACTCAGGCTGGAAATGGGTTGCGACAAGACACCGAATCCGGTGTCAATCCCCTGACAGCGGTCACGGAGATCACGGTCATACAGCTCTCGTACGCTGATGATGAACCGAGGCATAATGAGGCATAATGATATGTCACAAAACAAAGTCAGGACGAGAATCACAGTGCCGTTTACCAAAGAGCTTTCGGTAACTAAGCCGGCAATATTGAAAAACGTGTTTCTAGCAATTCAGAAGAAAACACCGGAGTAGTTAGTTTCCGGTCACGTCCTCAAGAGTAGGATGGACTGGATGCCACGATGGTGACAAACGGGGGAGTGTATAAATGCGAGACGTACACAAGGAAATAGAGAATTCCATCTCTCACGAGTTGTTGCATGTACCGATTAGGCTGCCACTGCTTCGTTGCTTTGTACATCTGAACTGACTGCTTCAATGTTGGGACGACAGCGAGAACGAGAAGTGTAACACCGAGGGTCAATCGCGGGATTTTAGCATATCTGTAAAGCAGTGTGCCAGTGGTGCGATGTTCGATGAGATATTGCAAAAAGAGAAATACATCAGTTGAACAACTGTGACTAGAGGAATTGGTGGGTGACAAACGGCCATCTCTTTGAGATGCAGTTATGTGTACAACTTGGTTCCGGACATACCTGAGTAGTGGGTATTGGGATTGTCGAAGATGCCTGTAAAAACAAGGAGAAAATGACCTGTGGAACATAGATGAACAAGAGGATCCAGAGAATCCCTTTTGATCTATTCCACATTGCATATACCCGCAGGATCATTACATCTGTAACTGAAATCACGGGCTGGAGAAAGGACTCGGGAGGGTGCAGTAACTTACAATCAGCAGCCGTATTGAATATTTCGAACCCCCACATAGCTACCAGCTTCATTATGGTACCTTTGGAACATCCTCGTCTCATACCGCTTCTGTGGGAGGCACTGTAAATTGATCCACTTACACCTATGGAACTGTTATCAATACAGCCTTCAGTCTGAATTTAGATGCATACATCTACCGAAGGATGGTCATTATATTGAAGATAGACAGAATGCAAAGCAAAAACACTCACTCTGACAGGGCCAGGGATGAAGGTACTACCCACTGGGAATGTATCTGATCAGCTCAATTAACCTCACATTTACTTCTGAACATACCGAGGCCATTGAGACTTCAGAGCGGTTTAATGCTTAGTTCAGAGCTGTATAATTTGCTATTCCATCATGGCAACAAATAGACTCACACAACAAAGCAAAGACCGAGATAGCGGACCTACGGAACTGTCAATTCCGAACGCCTGCAGTGGAGGGACCTTTGTACACACCAGAACAAACATTGTGGAGACCCAGGTCCAACGCTTGCACTGTGGGGACTGTCAGGGCCCAGTGCTTACTGGACAATTGTTGCTCACCCAGATATATTCTATCTTCGAATATTGTGAGTTGATTGACATGATGTGGAGAGTGAAATAACATACCTCTCTCGAAAAGGTGAGGACTGCAGTGGTAGGATTGAAATGGTCACTTCAGAACAACAAGGATAACGTGCACTATAGCATCACTCACGATAGTCATATATGATAGCAGTGACAATACTGACTGTGTTAGTCAATGAGATTAATCGTTTACCGAATGTGCGACCGACCGATGTACAGGATACATAATCATTCAGCTGGAGAGCCTCCACAACAGATTGTAATTCGGAGGGCATGGCAGGTAGAAGAGAATGGCGATGTCTGATGGTCAACAACAAACAAAGAATGAGAGTCGAGGAGAGGGAGGTTGGTAGTGGTTCAGTCTTGGGTTACCCTGGCTGTTATATCCTCTGCCCGGTGTATAAATAAACATTTGTTTCGAGATTCGATCAGAATGACGCGTGGTGTACGATCAGGATGAAGGGGTGGTGACAAAAGGCTGTGCAAGAGCATCTTTGTATAAAACACAGGACATTTTCGGTTCAAAGATTCACTCGTGGTTTCATTTAGAATCGGATCACATCCTATGGGCTTTGGTGGAAATCAAGACACCTTACGGAGCAGAGCTATCTTGAGGTCAATGCCGAATTTCACCCGTTCAACCATCTCACGGCACTACTAAGTAGTGACCGTAGTACTACTAGTCATAGTACTAAGGATCAAATACACGCCGGGGGGCGTCTTTTATCTCTCATTCGGACATGAACCCTCGGTCTCATCGATAGTCGGCGCTCCTACTACACGCGCACTCGGCAGGAGTGGCATCGGTTCCTTTTCTGACACCATTCACATCACAACCATCCTTTTCTACCGCGGCGGCCGCACGATCGATCGCCCGCCCGCCATCGTTGACAAAGCCTCGTAGAAATAACTCACATCGTGCGCAGCACCTCGTCGAAGATGACCTCCACTGCGTCTTCCGCGGCTTCCAGCAGTAGGGTCAGAGCCTGGGTCTGGGACGGAATATTGAGGGACATGTGGATACAGAATTGGGTCTGAACTCGGATGGTTCGAAATGCATCGCAAGTACTGATGACGCCAAGGTAAGTCCCGTTTCTTCCCCCTACCCTATGTTTTACTCGGCCGGCTCCTTTCGATGGGGTACCTAGATGCCGTCACAAGATAGTACTACGCTACCCAGGCAAAGTCCAACCTGTGGTTGTCTTGATGGTGGACGTCACGGGCAGGTACAGAGTATTTTTCCGAATGCAATGGAGGGGGATGAAAAGGATGTACTGAAGAAAAGTAGAACGTATTCGTACGGTTGAGCGGTCGCAGACGAAGTACAGCCAGCAATTTCCGTTGGGTTGTCCAGCGACATGGTATGAGAGCCTTGTACTGTCAGGGGTCTGCCAAGATGATGGACATTGCGCGCCAGAGCAGAGGCGCAACAGACCGGTTGAGGAGTGAAGAGCGGAAGTAATAGATGCTTCCGAGGTTCCGGGATATGGCCACCTGCCGATCGAAGCATACCCACAGATACCCAGGATCTTTGTTTCAGCTGTATGCTGTACGCCGTTCCTGAGAAATTTGATTGAACCAAATAATGGGATCAAACAGACCCGCGGATGGAAGACACACTGCGTTGTGATGATGTCCATGTTTTTTCCCTTCTAAACAGCTGGATAATTTGCACGTACACTATCCAGCTCAGAAGACGAAGCATACATACATAAATTCTATAATTGTCATTTGAGCCGCGTTTCGAAGCACCATACTCCACCAGGGAAAGTGTCGATAGACGGAGGGGGCTAGGGTACGGATGCGATGTAATGTATAGATTGCACATAGTGCGTTACATATATAGCCGATGCCATGGTTGGATGAGCAGGTTGGACAGCGCTGAAAACCAACGTGCGCGAATGCATGGGCTAGTGAGTTGATTCGCCTCCCCGCTGAAATGGAAGACGGCTGGAGGCAGTCGACGGAAATAGGTCCGTGAAGGGTGTAAAGAGAAACGGAGACTGTGTTCGAACGAATGCTCGTGGACGGCGGATCCAGTATCCGGCATTTTTGTCGTCCGTCTCCGAGACCGGCATAGTTCTCCGACGGCAGGGGAAACATGTCGGGACTGGGGAGGAGCTCGAGGCAGAACATGATCAGTAAGCATTGCAAACACTATAGAAACCAGTCGCACCTCCACATCTCTATGCAAAGCGCGTCGATGTCTGCATCGCATTCATCTTCGATGCCTATGCCGAACCCATGACTATACGCCCGCTCGTTCGACCCCAGCGCAAAGTCCGCCTTGGACGTGCCGTGTGAGGCTTGAGTACGACCATGGGGGCTTTGCGTTTTTCGCGCCCCCGGTCCACAATCTTGCACCGTTTTTTTCTTTTGCGATCGAAAGAAACCGGGTCGAACGTGGGTCCGACTTCGTCTTGGGAACGGGTGATGGTGTCTCAGATCTCAGATACCGATCAAAAGGTCCCAAGATGCAGTGAGGATATGAGACCCGGTATGAGTGGACGAAATGGAGGAGGATGGTTCGCAGGATTGCGCCACAAACGACAATGTCGAATGGGATGGATTTACAAGACGGCGTTGTTGACAAGTTGCGGGAGTTGGTAGCGTTTCAAGTCGAGTGGGATGATAAATTCTGGGGAGAAAGGAGAATAGGAAGTTCGGTATTGACTCAGAGGACGAGCCTGGGCCTGAGGAGTCAGGACAACCAAGCTGCATTGTTTGTGGCTGTGTTTTCCTCCCGAAACTCGAACACTTCATTTGCAGGACTACATTGAACAAGATCCTTTCGAAGGCGAAACTTTCCTTTTTGCCAAGGGTAGTCTTACATGAGAGTTGTGAGTCCTCGTCATATCTTAGCTGCAGAACTCGGTTCACGACGACCGCGAAATCTGTCAGACCCACTCGGGACGGATCGCGCACAAAACACGCGTATATTCCAGGACCTTCTCCGGCAGGGACCGCCCATATTCCAGAGGAATTCTTTCACAAGACGGCACAAAGACGGGGGATTAATGTATGTCAGTTCACCATACCACGTCACATTCCTATTCATACATGTTGATAGTTCCAGTACATCGCACGTTCGCTGATATAGACATCTGACAGGTGGACGTCGTATAGGTCCGTAGCTGTTTCTCCTGGGCTCTGAGGGTTGCGCTCACAAACACACGCCAGCAATGCATTCGGACGCACAGCGACAAATTCCGGGGTTCACCACGAGTGGACTGTATACAGGCACCCATATCGAAACCACAGAAGCGCCGGAGATTACTTCCGAGTATTACGATGAGTTCTTGGAAGCGGATTCTATCGATGGGGTATGCGGGCCAGTATGATCAAGTGCACGTCGCGCTCTCATTCTTTACCCTCAAAGCAAATTTCAAGTATCGCATGTTCGATATTCCAATGAACAGGAATGATCGACATGACGGTCGACGAACTTCCGCAGTACCTCAACCAACTACCCAAAACGCCTGGGGCCGAGAATGTATTCAATTTATCTACGACATACTCGCATAGTTCCACGTTCAGAACCTGCCGCTCAATCTCGCCTTTGTCGCCTTCGCTACTTTTCGCGAGGGTGTGTTGGGTCCTGATCCAGGGTACCAAGCATCTAGGTGTATGAACACACTTCCAGGCTAAGGAACCATGATCGGCTGATCTAAGCCGTCTCAAGGGAGATATGCTCAGTCCAACTCCAGAAGCCTGGAGGATGCACATCGAATAACGCACGTCCAAGCATACATCGCGATTCATCCTCGGTCCCGATAAATGATCGTGCCCACAACACATTCACATCCTCATCGAAATTATCGGCTAAACTCATCGTCGCATTCTTCAGCAACTTTCGGTATGTTGTATATATCCCATACCCACGTACAAGCTGTACTGACCCAGGAAAGCCACCATAGTAACTCCCGACGACGCACAGCAAAGATCCAAAGTACGTGATACCCGATGTTGGGATTCAAGATGTTGATCACATATCTCACCAGTACAATCAACTAGGAAGCGAATCTGAAGGTGGTCCGACAAGTATACAAATGTCAGAGGGACGTGCGCGCGACGCTGAACGCCAAAGTACAACTCTAATGTGGATTTTCCACTAAATGGTACGGGAATACGGTGGGGTGGTGGGCATTCGACTGGTCGATGTACGATATCTAAAGTTGGCAAAGGGTCATTGCGTTGTGATGGTGTCTGTTGTTGGTGTCCGCAACCCAGACCTATGTGACATGAACAACCTCCACCATAGCCCACGCGCCTGATCAGGCAACATGAAATACGGTGGTGAATTCGCTAGCATACACGCAGACCTCGTAAGCCGTGTCACCAGCGGCCCTTCTGCCTGAGGAGAGTAAGCCAGGCCATAGTCAGAGCCTGGCTAGTAGGGTTATCTGTCGAGTAGGGCCTTCATGAGAGGTGAGAGGATCCCGCTTCTGAGATCGCGTTACCACCTGGCCCAAGTATGAGTGGAGCTGGAAGTGGTTGCGAAGGGAGTAGTCCTGTCACCGAAAGCCCCACAAATGAATCCATCAATTTCGCACGTGTCGACCTCTTGTTCTTGAATAACGGTCGAGCGTACTGTCATGTCGTCGATTCACCCGGAATAGAGATGCTCGAGACGCCAGAGGAGGCGATCCGAGGGGAGACGGTTGAGGAGTCAGACGACGAGGGGAACTGCGGAATGGGGTCGAAGATATCGCCTTCCCGCTCCAAAGGAGGATTGTTGGCAGTTGTCAACTGAAGTCGGAGTGTGAATCAGTGCGTTATGTGTGCATCACGTGATAAGCAGCCAATCCGTTTCTAAGTTTCTCCGGTCCCATCTCGTTCCCAGATCTCTGCAACCCTCACCCAGTATCTTCTTGTCTGTTCGTATCACTCTTTCTAGCTTCTCTGTACCATGCGCAGGGAACACGTTTCGTCAGCATTGATAGCTTGTTCGCCTTATGTTGCAGTTCTAGACTCCAATCGCCATACCTGCTCTCGCAGTCCGCGTTGACGGGATCCATCTCGCTGTAGAACCTCAATGTGGTCCCTTCCTGGCACCGTAGCAGGTATTAATGCTCACTTAAACCCTAACCAATACAAGATCATCCTTTCCTTTGGTGTGCATCCACTACTGAACCGATTTCGTCCCGAGTCTTCCTATTTGCAGGATTCTTACACAGATGGGGGTTGGCATGATGGAGGGTCTCTTACACCCGCTGCAGTCATTATCCCACGGAATGCACAGACTGCCATTGACCCGCTTATATGGGATGTAAATGTCACACGGCTGAAGAACTATGATTGATTGATCTCCATGCCATCCACCGAAATGCTGCAACTTCATTGGGATTATTGCTGTCCTGCGCCCAAAGCCAACCTTGCCGAGAGCACGACGAATGAAAGGGACAACATTCTTTCCACTACATAGACCCATGGATGGATGCCGCGCGTGGTCGCATACCTCCGCGACATGTGGTCGTGACGCTTGCCCATTATGAAACTTTGGCTGTATCTATACGCCGTGAGCAACCTACTGGTGTTTACAAAAGCGCTGTGTACCCCTGAAAATGTTTGCAACACGGACCAGTTGGACTTGCATCCTCTTGGCCACCTACGCCCATCAATATGTATCCGATTCCAGTGCATTATTTAAACTAAGCTTGACTTGAAGATCAAGGAATTATTTCATCGTAGAATTTTCTCTGGGATGATACCTGTAGGATTGTAGTAATGGCCTGTAACCAAGCATTTGGTGATGACGAGAATCAGCGGTGCCTCCAGACTGTTTACGAGAGAACTCACGCTCATCTACTGCCACCTCATCTTAGCGAGGGAGAAGTGATGCGGAGAACCACGGCTGTTTCCGCCAACAATGATCTCAACCGTGATCGATCTGATGATCAAGAGGTGTGTCGTGGCGTTTAGTGGGCTAACATTGTTTGACAACAAGCAATGTCGTAACGTGTGGTGCTTACGCACTCCTGGGTTAGGTCCGCGGGCCAGATAGATACTGGAACCAGGGTGACATCGCAAGGCGGCCCGCATCAGGAGTCCGACGCGGCTTTAAGTCGAATCCTCTGCCTCCTTTTCTGATTCTAGATACACCATCCTCGTCTACCGCGATGGCCGCACGATTGATCGCACGCCCGTTCTCAATTCTCACCGTGCACAACGCACACCCTCCTTGTCTCATACGACCTCCACCCATCCAGTGGTAGGGTCGGAGTTTGGTCTAGGACGGACTGTTGAGTGATGCGCAGATGCTGAATTCGAACACTCCGAACAGTGCCTCCCACTGATGACGCCAAGGTCCGTTTCTCACCCTCCTGTATATCTTGCTCGGCCGCCTCTTTCGATGGGGTGCCTCGATATCGTCACAGGGCGATACGCCCGTTACCCAGGTGAAGTCCCACGTCTGGCCATCACGGATTGTCTTATTGGTGAATATCAAGAGCGGGAATAGAGAGCTTTTCTGAATACAATGGAGGCGGACGGGAAGGGTGTATTAAAAGAGGGAGAAAGAGAATGTATTTGTAAGGTTAAGTGTGGAGTATGGAAGCACGCCTGCGTTTTCTGACGACATAGAATGAAAGCCATACACTATCAGAAATCTGCTAAGATGATGGTCGCTGCGCGCCAAAAAAAGAGGCCCAACATACCGGTGAAGGTGTGAAAAACAGAATTAATGGATGCTTCTAGGATATGGTCGTCAGCCGCTCGAAGCGTTGGAGACTCACAGGTAACCCAGGATCATCGTTTCAGCTCTGCGCTGCGTGCAGTTCCTGGAAAATAGATCGAACCAAATAATGAGAAAAAAGCGCTCACGAATAGAGGAGACACTGCGTTGCGACGATGTCTGTATTATATTTCCCTTCGAAATAGCTGGATTATATGTATGTACACTGTTCAGCTCAGAACGCAAAGCATAAATGCATATGCATTTTAATGATCATCTGAGCCACGTTCGAAATCACTGTACTTCAACGCTTCACCTTGGAAGGTGATGGTAGACGGAGGGGGTAGTATCGGCGCGATGCACACATGATACCAAGAAGAGGGATCTATTCTTGTGCATACACTCGCGTGTCACGGTGGGATGAGTCAAAACGGCACTGAAAATCAATGCGCGAGAAGAAGGAAGAGCTAGGAATTGGGTGGGGCCTACTCACGGTTCTACTTCAATACAACTGCTCCCCCATAGCTTCTACCCAAATGTCTGTGTCCGCAACACAGACTGGCGACTTGATCCGGGAACACGATGTGCAGCGGTGAATTCACCAACAGTTACGTCGACTCGGAGGCCATGACATTGGTGGCCTTCCAGGCTGAGGGGTAAGACGGATAGACGAGCAACAGCTGAGAGACGTAAGCAGGGCCAGAGCCTGCACTTGACTAGCATGGCTATCTGTCGAAGAGGACCTTCGTGAGAGGTGACAGAAGGAGCAAGACCCTGATCCCATCCACTCCTGCTCAGAAGAGACACAGTCCGTGGGGATCGAATGCTAACAGTGAAAATTCAAATTGCTCGAGATGCATATGGTATGTCTATGTAGAGTGGACTATGAGGGTGAAGAGGTACATGGATGTGGGCAAAAGCCTGAAAGGCTTACTGGCCCGAAGCACTGCGGAAGCGAGCAAGCTGCATTCCCAGCTGATAGGAACCTATGATGCATGTAGCACAGCTTGCCCTGTATAGAAGGAGCAGGTCTCACCTTAGCAGACAGGTGGCATCATGCATTGATTGAATTGTGTCACTGCTTCCAGGTGTTTGTGCAGGTAAGGGGCCAGGATGAGGGCATGGTGTTGTAGGTATAAGGTGAAGGATTCTCCTGACCACCTGCCCATCGTCTTGACTACATCGAAAGGAGTACCTCATAGTAAGTAGTGTAAAGTACCCCCAATGTGGAGACTATGGCCTTTGAGGTTGGGGAGATTATGCTACATCACGATGTCATGAATCTGGTTGGTTACTTCAGATTTTGTGAGAGGTTGCAGGCCTTTTGGGTGCCTTCATGCAAATAAGTGGTTGTTGGGGCCCAGGTTGTTGATGTGAAGATGGTTTCTGAACCAGCTGATTGGATTGGTTAGATACAGGATCAGGGCACATTGTGTGTCTTCGCCTGAGGGGGAGCACTTTGTTGCAGGAATATGCAAGGCAAGGACTTCTAAGTTGTTTGGGTCACACATGCAGGAGGCGTTTGCAAGCGTGATGTGTGTCAAAGGTGCAAACTTCTTCAGGAAGGGTACCATGAACTCCCTGAGCTGTGAAATGGGTAAAAGGTTATTGCAATGCAGGCAAATATGGCTGCATCATGAGGAGATGACAGGTCCATGTATGTGATGAAGAGGAGGAGGGTGTCCCTTTTGAAGGGTAAACACTTTGCTTGCTTGGCTGTCTGTGGGGCCAGTCTGGATGCTCCTTCAAGGAGTGAGTGCGTTTCATCTGGGTTGCTGTACCATGGCTGGCCATGTAGGATGTGCCAGGCTCACAGCCCAGTGACAAAATTGGAAATAGTGGATCCCGAATATGCACCTGCACAACTGGATACAAAGGTTGCTAGGAGGGGCTGGCTCATGGGGCATCTGAAATGTTCAGGAATGTGATGTATGTCACAGTATATGTGGTAGACTAGCAATCCAGTTCCATACATTTCTTTCGTTTTCTCTGTCCACAATGCTGCGATGATGTCGAGTATGCGATTTACAGCCGTTTGCAAAGCGATGTGGAAAATAGATTTCAGAATGTGTCTCGTCGGATACTGCCGGGGTAGGACCCTGAATTCATTTGAGCCAAGCTGGCTTTGTCATGCATGCTGCTAGCCCACACACCCACCACCCATGCCAATACATGTCGTGTCCAACGACACGAAAACCCACATTCCTAGTCTTTTTCTCAACGGCTACACTCCAAAAGAGATATGTAACCTTCTCAGTGTCAAGAAAACGCTCATATACAAGACTCTCAACTTCTACAGAAGGTTTGGCATTGTCTACAACCCACATACTTACAGCCGCATTATTGGATGCCATCGCATCCTCAGCACAACAGATATTTCATTTATTCAAAATGTGGTTCAACATCGCAGCACAATTTATCTTGACAAACTCCAACATGAGTTGTGGGAGAAGCGCAATGTATATGCAACAGTCTCTACCCTTTCCTGTGCTCTGCAGCGCCTCGAGCTCACACGAAAATCAATATCTTTCTCTGCTGCTGAGCGGAATGATAACTTGTGTGCAGCATACATGAATCGCATCATGGCAGAAGCGCCGGATGCAAACATGCTTTTGTTTATCAATGAAGCTGCAAAAGACTGGCACACATCTTCTCACCCATTTGGGCAATGAGTCAAGGGACAGTGTTGCCATGGCCAGTGATACTTTGTACATGGTGTGCGCTACTCAATTCTCCCAGTTATCACACTGGACAGCATGATTGTGTATGACATCATCGAAGGCCCGGTTGATGGTGCGTGTTTTTTACAGTTTTTACAGGAACATGTTGTATGTGTAATCCGTTTTTGTATCAACTGACACAACTGACTTCCATAGATGCCTTTTACCAATCCATACCCCGGTCCACGCAGTGTTCTCATCATGGATAATTGTCATATCCACCATGGTGAAGAAGTTTGAGCACTTGTCGAAGACATGCACTGTGGGTACAGAAATATGGCCGTATGTTTTTACTGATGAATTTTTAGTGTGTAAACTCATTTATTTGCCACCCTACTCCCCCGACTACAATCCCATTGAGCAAGCCTTTTCCACTATCAAATCGTACTTGTGCTGGCACGAGGAGGATCTATCAATGATGGCCATTGTTCGTGCATGTCAAAGTATCACCCCCAACAAGGCGGCAGGTTATTTTTGAGCATCCGGATATATAGTGTAGATGTAGTAGTACTAAATACAGCTATGTACTACTACCTGATATGAAAAACGGATGAAATGTGTTTGAATTGTCCTCATTGTCCTCTGCGTCCTTGACAACAACAAAACCCTTTGGGATGGGCAACCACTGATTCTGTGTATCACACTTGTAATATAGGTTGTACTCTACCGGGCCTGTATCGGCACTGTCGTCGGATTGCATTGGTGGCCCCAAAAAGCGGCACCCACCACCATCATGGTATCACTTTTCATATGTGACTTTTTTTTTTGATTGCTGGGACTGGCTGTGCTCAGTACCTGACGACATCAACATGTCGCTCCGCTTTCGTTTGGCATCAGGGCTGTTCCACCAAATAATACTACCCTTTTTGAGGCAGATGATGTCGCCCATTGAAAGACCGACACTGGATAGAACTTTGTCGTCGATATCTGCAAGGATATCCGGTCCGATACCTTGCAGTTCAAGTGAGTGCCTGTATATGGATGTGTTCCTCATGCCAAGGTGAGTTTCTGCATAGCTGAGGAACCAGGTGAGTTGAGATGGTGATGGATGAGGTGGGGAAATGGGCTGTTCAACCAGTTTGTGTGTCAGTGTTGCTGGAAGTGCCGTGGGGACATTGGCAGCAGTTGAGGGAGACGGAGGAGCAGTCGAGTGCAAGAGACCAGAATTCATAAGCATTTGAAGAAGAAGCACCAACATCAATGAGTTGACATCAATGCCTGGCATTGCTGGAGCGGGTGTCTGTACTTTTCATGACGGATGTAGAAATGGTGCTTTGTTGGTGAAATTGAATGATTTGATGTTTGGTGGAGTACTCAGCATGGCTTGCCCCTCCTCCTGTGGGCTGGTTAGGGTATTCTCACAACAAAAGAAGGAAACCTACCAATACGCGGCACCAATCCAAAACCATAGCTGGCATGAGCACAATCATCCCCATTGGACCAATGTATGTGAGCCCTTCGTCAAACTTGTTCTTGTAACAGTTTTAAAGCTTGATATGCCAATGGGCAAGGCGTGATTCGAGGTCAGAGCCTTTGAGTAACATGGTCTGTTGATGTTATGGGTGATACGTTCAGGTGGTATGACAAACATGTACAGTACATACCTTGTCTTCATCTTTGTCGGTTGACTTGTTCTCTTCGTCGTCTAAGCTCACCGAGGTGGGGAGTTTCTTGACTTCCTTCATGTTGACAAGAATCTTGGTTATGGTGGGGTTGCTGCCTTGGATTTTCTTCACCATTTCTTTATAGTCAGTTTCATGATCAATGTCCATCACATCACCAACAGTGCACTGGCTAAATGAAATTAGATAGAATGGACTGTCGAGGGGTGAAAAAAATAAGTGACATACCCTTTTGCCTTCAGTGGCACATACTTGAATGGAAACGATGACTTCTCCGATACCTTGTATTGATCTTGCCCGTGCTTGTTGAGTACGCTTTGCAGAAAGTCAAAGTAGTTGTTGTTGTTGATGGAGAATTGAAGCTCTTTGATCTTGACTGACTTTTCTTCCTTTGATGTTGACACTTTGCCCTTAGGTGCCTTCTTCTTGATGGTGGAATAAACAGTAAGAGAAATTGTGAACGTGTGGAGTTCCTCTGATTCGCAGGCCGGCGACGAAGGTATGGTGTGGACAGAGTACACAGTCAGTCATGGGTGACTGTCACTCACTCACCTAGGCCAGGTGCATTTGGGGTCCTACCCCAGCAGTATCCGATGAGACACATTCTGAAATCTATTTTCTGCATCGCTTTTCAAATGGCTGTAATTGGTGCTCAGAGATGATGGTGTTCTGCCTGGCCTGAATTCCACCCTCCTTTTGTTGTGTGGCATTGCTGGATGGGAACCATGTGTGCAGACGATTGCATGTGAGGCAGTGGGGTCTTAATGGGGATGGTGAGGGTGTGAGGAATGGATGGTATGGGCACAGGGTCTTGGCATTGGGCAGTGACATCAGTGTCTCTGATGAGGTACTGGCTGATGAGATTGGGCTATCAAATCTCTCTGTGAGGAGATATTTGGAGGTTGAGCGCCCTGAAGACTTGGATGACTTCTTCTCACCGAGCTGCTTTGGAGCGTGTGAGGCCATCAGCTGCATATTGTGCGATGTCAGCGCTGCTATGGGCTGCAGTGTGGATTGCAGTTTGGGTTGGGAGCCTGGGGTGGTCAGGAGGGAGGTCTGTGACGTCTGTGAGGAAGGGAATGAGGGGGGCAGGCAAGTCAATGCATGAAAAGAGGAGGGAGCGTGGGGGAAAGAGACCCCTGGAAGGACCATTGGCTGGGTTGTCTCTGCTGGGTATGTATCTGGTGTGTATCTCACAGATACAATTGGCTTGAATGAGGAAATCATGAACTCATCTGAAAATGGCATTGGATTTGGTGTTGCAGTGCCTTCCATTCCATCATCCTTTGACAACGCCAGTGTTATCGCTGTAAACAATGACACATGGATTTGAAAGGGGGACACAATCAAGCGTTTGGACGAGGAGCTTGAAACTGACTGCCTCGGCCCAGCCGATGTCATGCTGCTCAGCTCCGGTGTTGAGGTGTTTCCATTTGGGGTGGAGTAGCCAGGCATGCCAGTATTTTCCAATGACAATAGTGATGCCCACACTAGAGCTGGCATCGGAGAAGGCAAGTGGGATGTGTGGGGTGGTTGGAGGCTTTATAGGCCTCGCTACATCACCTTGTTGTAGTTGTTCAGTCCACCAGTGCAATTCAATGGCTATGGTTTTGACTGGCTGGTGTGGCATGAAAGGTTTGTCAGTGCACACACACATCATCTTTTCTAGACCTGTAATGTAAGCATGACCATGCTATATCACAGAGCAAGCATGCAGAAGTTTTCCATAGAGGGATTGTATGTCCTGGAGCAGGTGCTTTGGGCACTCTAGCCATTCTTGGATTGCATTGAGGTACTTGGCTGTTTTTTCTGGCACAAGGGAAACAATGTGTGCTTCCAAATCCCATTTGAAACCAATGTATATGGTTGTGGTTGCAAAGAGCTGGTCTTTGGAGGCTTCCTACAGGATTTCTAGCTGCTCAGACACCTGGTCAACATCAGCTAAATTGTAGGTGAAGAGTGAATCATGTTGTGATCGTGCTGATTGATTGGCAAGATCTTGGATTGGGAAGGAGCAGTCCTCATTAAATTCCTTGACAAGGCTGTCTGGTGTGTCTATGCCTGCAAACCATAAGCATGAGCTTGATTGTTTTATGCTTCCTGCTGCTGAGATGTGTTTTGCACTCTCAGCATGCATGGCGTTGTACTTGGCAAGGAAAACTTGTGTGATTCATAGGAAGATATGATTGTTGACCCACTTGTCTAGGGGTCCGATGCCTTGGGATTGAAGTATCTCAGCTTCTGCATCAGCGAGGTGTCCATAGACACCTGATGATGGCTGTTATGGTTAAGGAGGAGACCCCTTATCAATTTCCTTCTATGTCTTCTCCTCCTCATCCACCGACTGTTACGGTCGTAATCAGATATTCTTTTTCTTATCTTATCGGATCACGTGATAGTCACGTGTGCTCACCAGTATCAGTTTCACTTTCCCTAGAGCCACTAGATGGACTCGCGCATAGACGCACTTTGTTTCTTTTCCTCTTCCCCGATCGGATCTGAGATCCAATCCCGATATGGTTATATTATTCTCACGTTCATCTCCATCATGCTTCCATTTCACTCACACGATTACATGCATATTTAATCACCGTTCCTTCCATTCTACATGCCTATGCCTCACGTATTTAATTACCGTTTACCCTATGCCCTAGATCAGTAGATCTAGACACCACATGTACAAACATAGTATGAATATATAAACCCAGAGGACTACGGCTG
>JBBPNS010000281.1:0-17383 GCA_038090995.1 Boletus vermiculosus
GGCTGAGCTGGCCTTTGCACTAGGGCTTGTACTAGCCTGTGGCTCAGCTTCATTTCTGATAAGCTGTGAGCTTGGGGCTAGGGCTGGGGCTTTATATACAAAAAATAATAATATAATCTACCTATAAATATTTTCAATACATGAATGATATGTTGGGTAGATTGGTCCATTTGTGTTTGTGCTCAAGCAGTGCCCAAATAAGGCAAGTCACAGCTCAGGTAGTGATTGTGCTATCACCACTAAGCTTTATTTTCTCTCACCCCAATCCTCACCCTCACCATTCACCCTCACCCTCACCCTCACCCTTACCCTTATTACCCCCAAGGCTCATCCTCATCCACTCTTGCTCTTATGCTCTCATCTTCATCCTCCACTCTCATTCTCCACTCATTCTTGTCACCCAATGTCCTTGTCATCCATGTTCTTGTCCTTCCCTCATCCTTGTCATCCAATGTCCTTGTTCTTGTCTTGTACCTTGTTCTTGTCTCACTATCCTTTTCTCATCCTCATCACCTGACATCCTCATTCTCATCCCTATTCCCACCCTCTCACACCTCACCCCATCCTTATCTCATCTTTGTTGTCCAACATCCTTTTCCTCATCTTTTTGCCTTCATCTTGTCATTCCCCCCTCATCTCACATTCTCATCCTGTTGTATTGCTGTCTTGTATCACTGTCATTCCCTTATCATCACTGTAACCATTACCTCCTTGTCTTTATCCTCCTTCTTGTCCTGCAGGAGTGACAACATAACACACACAATCATGTATGTTGTGTCATGGGTCCCACTCTCACCTGGTCCCCATGCACCATCAGCATCAACAACACTTGCCCCCACTCTCATGCCAAACTTGAACATGAACAAATATGAACATACATAAACATTGCTGTTCATGTGCTTTTTTTCATTGCCCACAAATGGAAGTGGTGGTCTTGGTGTCACTATTGGACAATATCATGGCCATGGCCATATAAAAATCTTCTTTTGTCATCTGAAAATAAGTAGCTGTCTTAGTATTGCATAAGGTGTACTAGTAGGAGATCTTCTATGGTTATTGGTCTTTTTCTTTCTTATTTTTGTCTTGGTTGTGGCCCTGGCCATAAGCAGATGGTATTCCTGAAGATATTGACCAGTAAAGTGATTGGATAGAATTAAAATTATTAGTTTGTCTATCCTGCATAATGAGAATACCATGCCCTTGATGCTCAACTTTCCAGTAGCCTTGTTCAGGGTCCAGGGTTGCTTCTGATTATACTGGGTAGTAACTGTAGACTCCTCTCCATCATTCTGATTTTGAATGATTTCCAATTTCCCTGTTATAGCAAACTGGAATGCACATTCAAGCTATCAATGTGTCATCAGTAGTTTACTTGATGGGCATCCAAAAATCTTCAAACTGCTGCAGTACAAAGTACAAGCACATTCTTTACTCCATGGTCATACTTCAACAGAAGATCCAGCTTAGGGACATCAATGTTGTGAGCTGCTCAAATAAACAACCACTAATTGGACTTCAACAGTGAACACCAGACAGGCAAGATGATAGAAGTAGAGGAGGATGGGTGATAGTTTTTAAATCCTTAATCACAGTTCAGAAGTGACAATGACAAGTGGATTAGACTGAGGATGACTGAAGTTGTATGCTAGTTTATATAGATACAGGATGTGTGCATAGACCATGTCATACTTATAAGGAAATACTAAGTATGGTCAAAGAAAGTACACAGATGTGAGAAAAAGAAGTTAATGATGGAAAAAAGAAATATAGCATCATAAAAGAAGAGTAGAAATTAATAACATGTGCTATGATATCATGTGATCATGTGACTCTTTCCCACAGTCACATGCAATGTGTTGATAAGATGAAGAAAAGTATTGATAAGATGCTAAGTCCAAAAAATGAAGAAAAATATAGTTTAGGTGTTAAGTCCAAAAAATTTGAAAATATTACATATTATAACAGTCAATCCAACCTAGAGTATCTTGCAGATGGGTAAGACTGAGAAGCTAAAGGAGAGAGGGAGACTGAAAAGTGTTAGATTGATCAGTGCTGCAAAATTTTTGTATGTGAATATCCAGTTTTCCAACAATCTAGCTGCCACTTGCACTATAGTCAATTCCTTAACTGAGTTCTCCTTGAGGAATGCCTTCACAATACACATTGCTGTATTTTCTATTGTGTTACACCAATGTGCAAGGTGTTGACAGGCCTATCAGCAGTATCAGACAAGGTTATGTAGTCAGTGTGCAATGAAATTGTAAAGAAGATGGCTATAAGAAAATACACCAGGTTGTAAATTTCTGATTCACGTTTGGTATCATTCTGCTTCAGGTTGAATGAAGGGTAGACATGCTGAATGATGGCAATGAGAACACATGTAAGGTCACCATCAGCAATGGTCCATATGTTTACCTGATCTTCACACCACAAGAGGAGGCTTGGGAGCACAATGTGACCACTTATCTTCCAGATTATTTTGTAACTGTGATGAGAGGTCACTTTCTGTTGATTTAACCCTAGAGCCTTTGCCAGCAGTGGCATTAGCTGGCTTCTTTGACACAACCCTATGTGACTTCCTCAATAACACATATATGTGGTTGCAATCAAAAATGCCTCTGATTGATGGAGCTCATTACTGTTGCTTCCCATTTTTTCAGTCTTGATTTTCTCATGTATTTGGAAGGCCTTTAATGACACCCACAGCAATTTGTGGGTCATACCATAAGTAAAAAACTTCTTCATATAAGCCCCACTGAGCTATGGTTGAAACTCAGTTGATTTTCCTTTGATGTGACACAATCTCTGGCCTCAAGCTCTGGCAAGGGCTGAAGGTCAATAGACTCAGGCTGAGTCCACTTGCATCCTGTCCTCCATTTCAGTCAAGTTAGGTTCTTTTATGTCACTTAGTACATACATTGTACTCTTATTTGCCTTTCATTTCCTCTGAGACATAAGATGTTTGATCTCCCTGAAGGCACTTTGTATACAGTGACTTCAAAAAGTGTTACAATAACTAACTCCAAACCATGCCCTGCAATCATCCATGGGAATCTCACTTTGCTTTGGTGAGACCAAACAAAGTACAAACCCTTGGCTACAAAATGGTTCCTAGGTCATGTGATTTGGCCCAGGGGTTGCAAAGATATGTCAGTTTTAAAACAGCAACACCATTGTAATAGTTTTTGGACTTTTGCTATAAGATACTGTATTTCAACCATATAAGAGGTTATTTGCTCTTATTTGGTGCTACAAACACAGATATACATATAAACATAATGTCTGAGTCTGAAAACATTCCCACACCTCTTTACTCTCTACCACTATTATCATGTGATTTCTTTTCGCTACTCAAGAGAATACTATTCTCTTACAGTTTGATTCTGGTCATTTCATCCACTCCATTGCATCTAGCACTGATGTCAGCACTGCCACTATATCCAGACTTCATTCCAAGAAGTGTTCTGATCTTCAAAAGTCTGTTGGAGATTGCCCAGCAAAGCTTTCTCCTGCCAATATCTGTCATGCTATCCACCTTATCTTTTCTCATAAGGCAGAGAATGCTGTTCAGGTGACCAAAACACTCTCCAATGTCATTAACCAGCCTCTTCACCCTAATACCATTCATCACCACTTGAAAAAGTCTGGGATAAAGGCTGTAGTCAAGTCCAAATACCCTCTACTATCTGCTAAGCATCACAACGCTCACTTGGACTTTGCTAATGCTCACAAGGATTGGATTATAGAGGACTGGAAGAAGGTCATATGGTTTGATGAGACCAAAGTAAATCACCTAGGCTCAGATGGGAAAACATGGGTGTGGAAAAAGCCAGATGAGGGGCTTAGTGACAGACTAGTGCAAGGTACTGTCAAATTTGAAGAAGGTTCTGTGATGGTATGGGGGTGTATGACTTGGCAGGGAGTTGGCTATGCTGCAAAGATTGATGGTAGGATGGATGGAGATCTTTACCTTTAGATTTTGAAGGATGAACTACTGGATACTCTGCAGTATTATGGTCTCAATCCATCTGACATTATCTTTCAGCAAGACAATGACCCCAAGCACACTTGTAGAAAGGTGAAGAAGTGCCTAGAGGAGCAGGATTTTGAGACCATGGTGTGGCCTGCAGTCTCCTGACCTAAACTCCATTGAACATCTCTGGGGTTACCTCAAGAGAAGGCTGGCAGAGTTTGCATACCCTTATAATGGGATTCTTCAGTTATGGGAGAGAATTCAGGAGGTATGGGAAGGAATACCAGTTGGGGAGTGTCAAAAGTTGATTGAAAGCATGCTAAGGAGGGTTTAGGCTGTGGTTAAAACCAAAGGAGGATATACCAAGTACTAATATATACCAAATATCCCCAATATTACAAAAGTCCAAAAACTGTTACAATGGTGTTGCTGTTTTAAAATTGTCATATCTTTGCAGCCCCTGGGCCAAATCACATAACTTAGGGACCATTTTGTAGCCAAGTGTTTGTACTTTGTTTGGTCTCACCAAAGTGAAGTGAGATTCCCATGGGTGATTGCGGGGCACTGTGTGCCCTGGATTGGGGTTAGTTATTGTAACACTTTTTGGAGTCACTGTATTTGTTGATGTTGTCCAAGACCTCAATTTGAGTGACTGCCATAGTGCAAGCCAATGCATGTGGCTGACAGTAGTAAGTGAAGTCAGTCACATACATGATTACATTCTCCACTAACTCTCACCATTATGATCCTCTTCAACTGTTTTATTGTGAAATGGTGCTTATTGCTATCATCCTCAAAGTCATTGGTGAGTACTTCTGTCAGTACTGGACTGGGACATCCACAATTGTTTTGATTTTCTGCTGTCCACTCACTAGGTCTAATGGATAAGTAGTGTAAAGTGGCATGAGATTAAGCACTTGCACTGATGCTTGCTATATTGTAGTAGATGATTAGGACATTGTCATTTGTGCTTGCAGTGCCATAGAGAATGGAGTGCTTGTACTCAAGTTTTAGCCTCTGCCACCCTCTTCCTGATAATCTCAGTCAGAAGATCATGCAGATTCTTCTTTGGTGCTTGCTTTGCAACTTTAAGCCCTTCAACCCCAACTTGTGAGTATATCAGGTCTACAGTCTACTCAAGTGTGTAGTTTGACTTACATGGGGTATGTGCTGGAAGAAGGTTGACTGGCAACCCAAGGATAGCTGATACCTCTTCCTTGACCTTCTTTTGGACAATATGTGGCTTTGGGCACACAACTCTAGGAATTATTCTGTATATGGTATTTAGTGATTACATAAGCAATAGTTACATCACACCTAGTTACCTTTTGTACTACTCAGTGGCTAACTGAATATTCTACAAGTATTTAGCTTATTGCTAATATTAGTGACTAACTGAGTATTCTACAGGTTATGAACCCTGCCTGCACTTAGTAGCTTGAGTTCACTCACCAAGAACTCCAAAAAAAATGTCATATGAAATCCAACTCAAAGATGGCATGAAAATTGAAGTCTCAAGTCTCAATGGCCATGATTGGCTGGATTACTGCATGAAAATAGTAAGTGTAGCCTAGAAAGCCAAGCATACTACTCTGGAATCCATCTGTACTACAGTACTGGCAATTATAAAGACCAGTCTGTTGTCCAAAGGCTACTACAAGCAACAATGCCTTTCTTATTGGCAGTTGGAAATAGTCAAACAACTTCAAATGGAAGAAAAGCTGTGTGAGAAAGCCATAGTGCAGCATCTGGACAAAGTCATGGAGCATGGAACCAGCAGCATCAGCCTCATAACCCAAGCAAGCAGCAAGAATGACCCAAAAACATTTGTTAAACCTACCAAAACCCATGGAAATGCATTGGAAATCAAGTAAGAAGGTGAGGTGGATAGATTAGAGGTTGGTCAGAAATCCTGAATGGTAATCCAGCAGGTCAGTAAGATGACTGTTACGAAATGTCATCAGGTTTACTTCTTTTCTTTCTTCTCGGACTACCTATGCTTCTCATTCGTCATCTACAGGCAATCTCGTTCGAACACTGCTATTGCCTACTTATTTTTCTTTTCTTTTCTTCACTGACCTAATCCTTACTTTCTATCACCTTCTACAACATTCCATCATCAGTCAGTGTTTCTTTACTAATCATTCTCTTGCCTTCTATGAAGTTCTATTTTCATTTGTTTGTCTTTTCATTTTCGACTTGTATTTAAACCCTCGTAGGTCAACCTTTATCCTTAAGTTAGACCTACTCGGTATAACCATATCATTGTCCTTGATCCTTGCTCTCTAAGTTGTCATTGAACTTCTGAGTCAATGCTCCTTGTTTAACCTTGCTATCATAGAAGTCCTACAATCTCTCTGTCCTAGTGGAAGTCCCCTAGGATCGACCCCTTCGATCGTTGTAGAAGTCCTACAACTCTTTAACCCTTGAACGACCGAGTCTATTACTATTCTCGCCCAGGCTAGTCGTAACAAAAGGTCTAACTTTGCCAAGAAGCTACCACCGTTGTAGTCTTCCACCATTTCCTCTCGACCTCCCCCCTTGACCTCTTGCTGGTGGTGTGGACCCCAGGAGAAGATTCCAAACCATCAAACTCTGAACAAGGAGAACCGTCTCCTGACTCTGACCCTGACCTTGCACTCCCGTCCTTCAAAGACCAAGACAAGACTTTAGATCTCTCTCATAATCTTTCCTTGTCACTACACCTCCCTCAACAACCGACCCCACCCTCCCCTACTCCTACAACCTCCAGACCCCTCTTTCCTATTCCACCACCTGCCCCTCTGCTTCCACCTCCACCACCCCCACCACCATTCCCTCGACCACCGACATTCCCACACATCCCTCCACCAACTATGTCTCATAAAACTACCAAACTCTGCATCGCCACCCCTGAGAAATATGACGGATCCTTTGAAACGGCCCTCCAATGGCTCCACACCGTCCAATTCTACCTTCACGTGAACAAAGACACCTACAAAGACAATGATAAACAAGTCGCCTTCGCCCTCTCATACATGACCTCGGGACCAGCCCTTACCTGGGCAACCATCTTTCGAACCAAGTGCATCACTGGAACCACCATCAGCTTAGGAATCTTCACTGACTTCATCACCGAATTTAAAAAATCCTTCGAACACAAAGACATCACCGGGAACGCCATCGCCTGGCTCTCCACCCAGAGGATGACCAAGAGAAAGAATGGAGCTTTCTCCCCCTTGTTAAACCAATATGTCTCCAAATTCCAGAACTACGCTGGAAGGGCCGGAATCACCGACCTGAACATCCTGATTGGGTATTTCTCTGCCGGAATTCCCCCCTCTCTCATGAAAAGAATCATGACCATGAATACTGTCCCCTCCACCATCACTGAGTGGTATGCAAAAGCCATTCATTTCCAAACCCAATGGGAGCGAGCTGACGAAATTGCTTGACAAAGCTCCAAACCTTATCAGACAACCTATCACTTCTTCTCCTCAATGACCACCCCTGCAAAGCCAAAAGACCCTAATGCCATGGACGTCAATGTGATAAAGGTATCCAAGCTCACCCCCGACAAATGAAAAAGGTGTATCAAGAAAAAGCTGTGTTTCCGATGCCGAAAACCCAGCCATCTAAGCACTGCCTGTACCGCTTTCTCGAAGAAACCATTTGAAAAGAAGATCCAACAGATAGTTGAGGAGAAAGAAACCCTTTCTAGGCTTGAGGATGTTGAGGAAGACAACGATGAAGCAAATGTCAGAAGGATTTCTTTCTCAAACATGGATTTTTAGATAGGGAAACCAGATTGACGCTGGCTTTCCCTCCCTCTTTGTGTGCTATCACTATACAATCTACGATGAAATCTATGCAGATCCCTGTTCAACTCATCGTACCATCACACACTCTCAAAACTGTTGAATCCTCTGCCCTTGTAGATAGCGGTGCAGATATCTCTTGCATTGACTGGGACTTCGTCAAGAAACACCAACTCCCTCTTTCTAAACTAAAAGAACCCCTATGTGCCAGGAACGCCGACTCCTCCCATAATAAGAATGGCGACATAAAATTCACCTGTGAACTCTTCGCCTCCTTCAATGGAATTGTTCATCGAGTAACCTTCTACATTATGGCCTGCAGCCAACAAAACCTTATCCTTGGACTTCCCTGGTTAAAATCCACCAACCCCTCCATTGACTGGTCCACCCAGACCCTCCTCATTGAAGAATCCACCGACCAATCCCAAGACCTCTATCTATCCCACTCCGCAGATTCCAAACGACACGACTCCGTTTATTACAAACCCTCCCTTCGTCAACCTTGCCACATTAACATCGACTCAGTCTCCAATTATCACCTAGAAGGATATCTCCAACAGGAGACCGAAAAGCAGTTCATCAACTGTACCCTCAACAATAGAGCCGTTCAATGGATCATCCATTGCGATAACCGCTTTGTCCCCAGGGGGTCCCCCCTCATTGCCAAATTGACCACTGCCACTGAACTCGCCATGGAGGCCAAAAAAGCCAAAGCCAAACCTATCCTCCCCCTGGAATACGAACAGTTCACCCCTGTCTTCTCCAAGGAGGCCACTGACCATATTCCCCCCTCTTGTCTCTATGACCATGAAATCAACCTTAACGAGACTTTCACCCTGAAAATAGGGAAGGTCTACCCTCTCTCCCCCGATGAACAAAAGGCCACCGAGGCCTTTTTAACCAAAAACCTTGTGTCTGGAAAGATTCGTCCTTCCAACTCCCCCCAAGCCGCCCCCTTCTTCTTTGTAAAGAAAAAGAATGGCGACCTTCGCCCCTGTCAGGACTATAGATACCTGAATGAACATACCATTCGAGATGCTTACCCCCTTCCTCTCGTCTCCGACCTCATGGACAAACTACGTGATGCCAAAGTCTTCACCAAATTCAATGTCCAATGGGGATACAACAATGTTTGGATCAAAGACGGTCACCAATGGAAAGCTGCCTTTGTCACCCACAAAGGTCTCTACGAACTGACCGTAATGTTCTTCGGCCTCACCAACTCTCCAGCCACCTTCCAAAGATTCATGAATGACTCCTTCCGAGACATGATTGCCGAAGGATGGCTCATCATTTACATGGATGACCTCCTCGTCTTCTCCCCCTGACCACCAGACCCATGAAGAACAGACCAAATGTGTCCTCAAATGAATGATGGAACTCGACCTCCATCTTAAACTCGAGAAATGCACCTTCACTACTGACGAGGTGGAATACCTTGGAATGATTGTCAAACCAGGCAAACTTGCCATGGACCCCGTGAAACTTGATGGCATTGCCAAATGGCCCACCCCAGCCAAGGTCAAAGACATGTGATCCTTCCTTGGGTTTGCCAACTTCTATCGCCGATTCATCCCTGATTACTCCAACATCACCCGCCCCCTCATCGACCTCACCAAGAAGAACCTTCCTTGGAACTGGTCCTCCTCATGTCAGAAGGCTTTCAACGACCTCAAAACCCTCTTCCTCTCCAAACCTGTCCTCCACCTTCCAAATCTCTCCGCCTCCTTTGCCATCACCACCGACGCCTCCAAATTTGCCTCAGGAGCGATCCTCCTACAAACTGACTCAAATGGAGACTGGCACCCCTGTTCCTATCTCTCCCAATCCTTCTCCCCTGCAGAACAGAACTACGACATCTACGACAGGGAACTCCTTGCAGTCATCCGCGCTCTAAAATCTTGGCGACATTATCTCCATGGATCCTCTTTCCCTATCCAAGTCTTCACCGATCACAAAAACCTCACCTACTTCCGTCAACCACAAAACCTCAATCGACCACAAGCCAGATGGCTCCTCGATCTCGCTGACTTTGATTTTAAAATGATCCATGTCCCAGGATGGCTACTTGCTGGACCTGATGCCCTCTCTCAACACCCCGACCTCCTACCCCCTGATTCCTCTGAAAACGATGGAGTCACCCTCCTTCCTCCCTCCCTTTTCATCAACATCATTGACTCCACTCTCCATAACCGTGTAGCCAAATCATCGGCCTCAGACCCCCTTGTTCTCCAAGCTCTCCAATCCATGGATGGAGACATTCCCCCTGCATTCCACTCCTGACTCTCCAATTGGCAACACCTTGACGGTGTTCTTACTTACCAAGGACACATCTATATCCCCACCAATGACTCTCTCCGCCACTCTATTTTACAACGATGCCATGATCACGAAACCGCCGGTCATCCTGGCTACCAGAAAACCCAACAACTTGTCGCTGCAGACTACTGGTGGCCTGGTCTCACTTCCTATGTCCGCAAATATGTTGAAGATTGCACCACCTGTCAACAAAACAAAGCAAATACTCATCCCACCGTACCCCCACTCTCCCCTATTAAGTCCTCCTGCACCCGCCCCTTCCAACAAATTTCCTGCAACTTAATCACCGGCTTACCCCTCTCTGGGAGATTTGATACCCTTTTGGTCGTGGTCGACCATGGACTTACTAAGGGGGTAATTCTCTGCCCCACTAAGAACACCATTACCAGTGAAGGCATCGCCTCACTCTTTTTCCACAAAGTCTACCTCTGTTTTGGACTCTTCAACAAAGTAATCTCTGACCGTGGACCCCAATTTGCCTCTTCCTTCACAAAAGAACTCAGAAAACTCCTAAATTACGACCTCTCCCTCTCTACTGCCTACCACCCTCAATCCGATGGAGAAACAGAACGAGTCAACCAAGAGATCGAAACCTACCTTTGAATCTTTTGTGGAAATCACCCCTCCTCCTGGTCAGATTCTATCTCCCACACGGAATTCACACATAATCATCGCCCCCATTCTGTCACCAATCAATCCCCGTTCTATCTCATGATGGGATATGAACCCCATGCCCTTCCTTCGGTCATCCCCGAAACCCACCTTCCCGCCATTGAATCCAGAATCAAACAACTCACCACAGCACGAGACAAAGCCCTAGCCTCTCATGAACTCACCCGCCAAGTAATGGCATCACACACCCGACGACACTTCTCCCCATTCAAGAAAGGAGACAAGGTCTGGCTTGAAGCCAAGAACCTGAAAAGATCTGTTGTCAACCTGAAATTTGCCCCTAAACGAGAAGGACCCTTTACCATCACCAAAGTCCTATCTCCCATCACTTATCAACTCCAACTCCCTAGAACGTGGAAAATTCATCCTGTCTTCCACGCCTCTCTCTTATCTCCTTATCACGAGAACCATGTACACAGACCCAATTTCTCTGCCCCACCACCTGACCTTATCAGAGGAGAAGAGGAATATGAAATTGACCGCATTTTATGTCATAAAGGAACCCCTTCTTCCCACTCTTTCCTGATCTGATGGAAAGGATACTCCACCGAGGAAGACTCCTGGATCCCTGAACGGGACTTGAAAAATGCTAGGTCCACTCTCCTAGACTATAAAAACCGTCACCCTACCACTTTCCCCCCTTCATCCTCTCGACGATAAACTAAATCAACCCACCATGCCCTGTACTGATCGCCCCTCTATCTCCCCTCCTCCTGTCTCTGTTTCTGTTTCTTCTCCTTCTTCCATTACCTACTCCTCTATCATTGTTGATGACATCTCCCATCCTGTTACCCCCATCTCCAACCTGGAACCCACTGTGTGGCTCCCTTCCATAGAAAGATCCCCCTTCCCGGAAGAGCTCGCCCACCCCATGCCTATCCTATCTGTCGATGTTCCCATGGCCGCCCATAGAATGAGGAACGATCTCCCCACTCCCGAAATAGTTGAACGAATCTCCTCCTTCATTGGCGAGTCCAGACTTGCTCTCCCCATCTCTTCACACCTTGACCTCTCCTCCCCCCTTTACGCCCTTTATCAGGCCTTCCTCCAGAACGAGAGGCTCCGATTATTCCACGTCCACCCAACCTCCACCGCCAAACTCACCCTCCATGCCACCATCCTCTCCGACATCCATCAACAAATCAGAGGATCCCTCGTCGTCGCCATGCACCAACTAGGCATGGATGAGTTCCTCATCAACCTAGATAGGTACTGCAAGGAACAAATCACTGTGAGAAGGGAGATAAGGGAAGCCACCAACCTCATCATTTGCACCCCTTCCGCCTCCTCCTCCCCTCTCGACCCTGAAGAAGAACGAGTCCTAGAGCGAACCAAAGTATACTGGACTGGAGCCGAAGGATCCCTTCCCCTCCCTACCACCCACCCCCGATATGCCAAAACTTGTAGACAATGCCCCACTTGCCTCATTTGGGGGCCAGGTCATACTATTACCCATTGTCCTCTACACCATCTTCCCTGTTCCCCCTCCACTTCTCCATCCTCCCAGGGATCCCACTTCTCTTGAGGATCTCACTGATCCTTCTCTTCTAGAGGCTCTATTCGCCCTGTTCCCCAACCAAGGATGAGGACTACCCAACCTCGTTGTCCTTCCCCTCACCCTCGATCTCCGATTGACCATGGAGACAACCTTTATAACGAATCAGCTTGGGGAAATATCACTGGTTCTTCTGGACCTTCTTCCCGCGACTTCTTTTAAATGATCTTCGTTGATGACTCTGGATCTACTAAAGGGGTAATGTTACGAAATGTCATTGGATTTACTTCTTTTCCTTCTTCCCTGACTACCTATGCTTCTCATTCATTATCTACAGACAATCTTGTTGGAACACTGCTATTGCCTACTTATTTTTCTTTCCTTTTCTCTGCTGACCTAATCCTTACTTTCTATCACCTTCTACAACATTCCATCATCAGTCAGCATTTCTTTACTAATCATTCTCTTGCCTTCTATGAAGTTCTATTTTCATTTGTTTGTCTTTTCATTTTCGACTTGTATTTAAACCCTCGTAGGTCAACCTTTATCCTTAAGTTAGACCTACTCGGTATAACCATATCATTGTCCTTGATCCTTGCTCTCTAAGTTGTCATTGAACTTCTGAGTCAACGCTCCTCATTTAACCTTGCTATCGTAGAAGTCCTACGATCTCTCCGTCCTAGTGGAAGTCTCCTAGGATCGACCCCTTTGATCGTTGTAGAAGTCCTACAACTCTTTGACCCTTGAACGATCGAGTCTATTACTATCCTTGCCCAGGCTAGTCGTAACAATGACCACTGACATTGTGAGCCCAAATGCAATGTGCACAGAGCCCACAAGGCCAGTGGATGGGGCACTGAACCCACCAGAAGACTGAAATGGAGATGTCATGCACCAAAAAGCATCAATATTGAGGGTGAATAGATCTGTGAGAGTGAAAGTGCAAGCACAATTAGTATCAGCAACCAGAGGAAACTGTCAGTGCACCTTGATGGACACTGTGGACTCACCAAACCAACCCCAGACCCACCTCCAGTACCTACAAAGTTGTACAAACAATCCATATGACCAGACACAACCCCAAGCATTCAGCTTGAGGGAAAAAGGTATTATGTTGCAAGCTGTGACATCAAATCTACCAGAGTTCAAATGGATGTACCATAACCACATGAGGATGTCAAGGACATCACAAACTGGTGGTGGAAGCTGCAGACAGCATCAGAATGTCAGCATGAATGGTTGGAGCCAGAAAAAGAGGAAAACTCACTCCAGAGAGTCCCAAACAAGCTGGCTGAGCTGGACAACAAATTGGTCATACCAGGTAACTCCAACAGCACCCCACAGTATCCCAAAGACATTAGGGAGCAAACTGACAATGACACAAAGTCATCAAGCCAAGCTAAAGGCCCAGAAGACCCAAAGGGTGAAAAAGTTGAACTCAGAAGCACTGAGGCCAAACTGCTGTGGTGGAATAATCCAGATGGCATTGGAAGGCATTGCAGATATCCTACAAGTAATATGAAGCAGCACTTTGATGACTTGAGTGTGCTATGTCAAGCTATAGGACCAGGAGGCCACTTAGGCAAATTGGATGAAATTGAATACATCAAAGGCAAAGCACATTGGGGAAATGACCCAGATAGCTTTGGGGACCATGGGAGATACCCTGGGAGCAATGGGGAGTGGCACATTGACAAAGTGAAGCTGCAAAGTCAAGTTATACCCCCTAGAGGCCATATGGGTGAGCAGGACAAAGTGGGAGGTGTCAGAGGAAAAGTGGAGCACCAGAGTGATGCAGAATGTGTCAAATGTGATGGGAGGCAATCAGTAATGGTTTCAGAACAACCAGCACATGTTCTGATCCAGAATGAGTTGAAATGAAGGGATTAGGTGAAAACATGCAAAATCAGCAAATGCAGGAGAAGTGGTTAGCAGATAACATACCTGAGTTGCCCATACCATCTCCCAAGTGTCATAAATGACTCACTGACCTTCCTGACCCTCCATGGTGATTAGAACAGCTCAAAATGCAAGCTAAAGAAGCTAATCAAGTCCAATCAAGAAAATGGACATACCAGGTCAAGTAGTCATATCACAACCAAATTGGACCAATTGGATGTGCTGGATGTGATCCACATGGAGTCAAGAACCTGTGGGAGTGCTCCCAAGCCACAAAACCTGAGGATGGCTGTACCAGAGTTAATTGAGGATGAAGGAGCATGCAGAGATAGTACCAGTGCTACTAGCCAAGGTGTAACTTGCCTTATTTGGGCACTGCTCAAACACAACACATGCAATACTACAGACAAGCTACAATCTATGCAAGATGCTGCTACACAGACTACAAAGTCTTTCATTTAACACATTTGGTACACTTTCTTTTGATTTTTACCATTTACTTATTAGAGCAAACACTTACAGTCTTTTGTCTTAGCCTCTTGTGTTTGAGGGGAAGTGTAGGAATTATTCTGTATATGATATTTACTGATTACATAAGTGATAGTTACATCACACCTAGTTACCTTTTGTACTACTCAGTGACTAATTGAGTATTCTACAACAACTGCTTGATCCTTGGTAACATTCTCTGGCTCCAACACCATGTTAGCTTGTACAGTAGAGATTTAGTGGTAAGTATCTTTCAGTGCTGACTTTTTGGCTTCTTGGACATGGCTAACTTGTTTTTCCTCAGCACATTTCTGTTCTGATGTATGCCTAGGCACTGGTTTGTCAGCAGTCCTAGTTGAGCTGTCACATTGGTGGGCCAAGTGCAATAAAGGAAAAGCCTGGAAGGCTGAGACTCTCTCCTGGATCTCTGATAACTCAGGGCTACCATGGTGGCTAGTACAGACAAGTTGAAAAGCAGGACACTAAATGAGTGGGTTGATATACATAATGCATAAACAAAGAGGTAATATGTGTGACTGGTTCTTATTTACTTAGTTACATGATATTTACCCATGTGTAATGATCACAAGAATGCAACCACTAGCTGGATGACTAACTTGCAGCTTAATACTATAGCTGGTAAGGATAAAAGAAGAGAATAGATGAAATAGCCTTAGATCTTTAATCATAAGTTCTGAAGAGACTATGACAAGTGGATTAGACTGGGGTGCTATGATATAAAGTACAGATTTATATATGTGTAAAGATTGTGCATGGACCATGTTGTGCTGTAATAGGAAATACTAAGTATGATCAAATAAAATACATGGTTGTAAGAAGTAGAAGTTGATGATGGGAAAAAGCAGAATAGTAGCATGAGAAAAGAGTGGAAATTAATAACATGTGCTATGACATCATTGTGATCATGTGACCTTTGCCACAGTCACATGTAATGTGTTGATGAAGATGAAGCAAAGTATTGACAAGATGCTTAGTCCAAAAAGTTTGAAAATATATATTATAATACCATGGACCATGGCAGTGCAAGATTTAAATACAGGGGCTATCATAATGGAAGGTTGTGACATTGGTCTATACCTTCCTTCTAAAAATGCACCAGTGCAGCAGATTCATCTCCAGCCTCAGGTGAAGTGAAAGTGGGATGCTTTTGGGATTTGAGCACTTCAATGATTTCATTCCATTGGTCCAAGACTGTGGCAGTATCTTCTCCTATATTTAAAGGAGCTCCTGATTCATCCAAACTGGTGTCATAAGCTGATCTCAGGATACAAAGAATTTCATTGTGTTCTTGAGTACATGATAACTTCTGGATACACATAGGTTTCCAGGAGGCCATTGGAGGTAGGGGTTTGTGAGAAAGAGGCAAGGTGGGGTATTGTAATGGCCACTCTGGTGTGTGTTTCTGGACCATCCTTCTTTCAAGGATTGTTATTGTTGCTAGTATAACCAGGATGATTGCTGATAGAATAGCTCTTCTTTTTGCAAATAAAGCAGCAGCCTTGACAAATAAAATGACCTTATTTCTTTGGTTTGAGAGCAAGGTGATCCATATCCATAGCACTGGGATTGTGGTGGTGATTATTTCTTCTGTACAATGGTTGGAATCCTCTCCTAAGGTTTTGGACTCATTTGATGTATCCTCAATCTCCAAGGCCTTGGTATAAAATTCCTCCATGGTTGTGGAAGTCTTAAGCACTCTGGACATTGCAAGTTGGGTGGAGACAGCTGGGTCAAGTTCCCTGAGGAACCATTCAAAAAGAGTATTGATATTGGTGATTTTGGATTTGACAGCAAGCACCAAGAAGGATGAGATATACTTCTTGAGTTCCCTGGGACTGTGTCTGTCCTGTACAAGGAAGGCAAGTTCAATGTGTGCTTGGGCAGTGTTATTGTAGGACAAGAAAGTGGTGGTAAAATACTTTGATAATAGGGAAGGTCTTTTGGGCATCTACAATAGTATTGTCTAGTAACCAGATAAGCCATGCTTTAGTGAAAGCTTTCTTCTTCTGCATGCAGTTGAGAAAAATGTATGCTTTAGCACTGTCTCTGTGGTGGAGATTAAGGGAGAAGTATTCTTTTATGGCAAGAAGCCATTGGTTTGCATCATGGACTTTCCCAGAAAACTCTTTGAAAAGAGCTGCCTTGATTTTGGGCATGTTTTCATCATTGTCAGAGTCCCTGAGTTCAATGTCAGAATTATTAGAATTGGAGTTAGGAGGGTTAAATATTTGGAGAATTGCTCTGATGTTAGGGTCAAGGATAGGGTTGTTTGCTTTAGTGGAGAGGGGTTTCCAGCCAAGGTTGGTGACAGTGACTGTGGAGATTCCCTCTTCAGGTTCAATAGGAGGTTGGCTGCATGTAGAGATGGAGCAAATGACTACTGACAGTCCTGGAGTAGTTCTTTGTGGAGAGGGAGGAATGAAGGTTCCTCAGGAAGTTCCTGAGATCCTTCTAGACCCTTTAGTGGTGGGGTTGAAGGATAACAAGGGTGAATGAGGTTGGGAAGGGGATAGTCTTCTTTCTTTGTCTGACTCCAGATTATCTCCTGTTCCAAGAAGGTTGGAGAGATTGATTCTTCTTGTGGTGACTGCAGATGACTATCACTTGATAGTCAAAGGTCCAATTGTGGACAATTAGGCAGTGGCATGGGTATGGGTTACTCATGTGGGTGTGACATTCATATCCATGCAGGGTGTGGGTGTGGGTCAGTGTGCTACA
>JBBPNS010000282.1:0-17342 GCA_038090995.1 Boletus vermiculosus
GGTAATTCTCTGTCCCACCAAGAACACTATCACCACTGAGGGGATAGCCTCCCTCTTTTTCCAGAGTCTACCTTTGCTTTGGCCTCTTTGATAAAGTTAGTATATGTTTCTGACCAAGGCCCCTGTTATGGTTCTGGAGGAGACACCTCTTCATTTTCCTTCTGCATCTCCTCCTCCTCATATACCGACTCCAAAACCTTTGTCGGTCACCCCACCTTCTCATCTCGACCACCCCAGCACGTCCCTTTTCTCCTCCCTCTTCTCCGACTTAAGGGACTACGACATCCCTCCCTCCACGTGGGCCGACCTATTGGACAAGTCTCTCTTTGAGGCCTAGACCATCGGACAGACATCTCTGGATACATCGCCTCTCTTCATTGCCTCCGGCAATCTCCTTTCTTCTTCTGACTCGTCCTTACTTAGTATGACTCGTCTCTGACACTGCCTCCTCATAGCCTCTCTTGTGGCTATTCGTATCCCCATTATTCCACGGTTCGTTTATCTCATGTGCCTCGCGACGCGACACGTCTATTTCCTTATTTATACTTCGGACTCTGATACCGGCCCTAACATCCTCAGTATATATATTAGGATGCCGCCTGTATCCTTCTCTTTCTCTAACCTTAATCTACACTATTTCGTGTGGACTTCTGTTCCTCGAGATCCCCTCCCTCGTGCCTCGCCTCACCGCTGCCTCATCCTCTACTCTTCCAACTCCTGGCCAGTCCAGGTACTGCTAGCAACCGCTAGGCCGTTCATCCTTAACTCCTATTAGGAGTCGACCTAGGATAGGAACGAGGTCTCGACTTAACTCCTTTGTGGAGAGGCCAAGTCGACGACACACGAACGTGTACCATTGTTACAGGTCGTAACATGGATCATCTTGAAGTCAAAGTTGGCAAGGTCAAGGAGCCATCTGGCTTGTCATCTATTGAGATTTTGGGGTTGGTGGAAATAGGTGAGGTTTTTGTGATCAGTGAAGACTTGGATGGGAAAGGAGGATCCATGAAGGTAGTGTTGCCAGGATTTCAAGGTGTGGATTACTGCAAGGAGTTCCCTGTCATAGATTTTGTAATTTCATTCTGCTGGGGAGAACGATTGGGAAAGGTAGGAGTAGGGATGTCAGTCTCTGTTAGAGTCAGTCTATAGAAGGATGGCCCCAGAGGCAAATTTTGAGGTGTTGGTGGCAATGACAAAGGAGGCAGAAAGGTTGGGAAGGTGGAGGACAGGTTTTGAAAGGAATAGGGCTTTTAGGTTGTCAAAAGCTTTCTGGCAGGAGGAAGACCAATCCCAAGGAAGGTTTTTCTTGGTTAGGTTGATAAGGAGATGGGCAATGTTTGAGTAATTGGAGATAAAGCGACAATAGAAGTTGGCAAACCCTAGGAAGGATCATATGTCCTTCACTTTGATAGGGGTAGGCCACTTGGCGATTCCATTGAGTTTCATGGGGTCCATGGCAAGTTTGCCTGGTTTGACGATCATCCCGAGGTATTCCACCTCATCAGTGGCAAAGGTGCACTTCTTGAGTTTGAGATGGAGATCAAGCTCCATCATTTGTTCAAGAACATATTTTGTTCGTTCTTTGTGGGTCTTGTGGTCAGGGTAGAAGATGAGGAGATCATCCATGTAAATGACAAGCCATCCTTCAGCAATCATATCACGGAAAGAATCCTTCATAAACTGTTGGAAGGTGGCAGGAGAGTTGGTGAGACTGAAAAACATGATGGTGGGTTCATAGAGGCCTTTGTGGGTAATGAAGGCAGCTTTCCATTGGTGACCATCCTTGATTTGGACATTGTTATATCCCCATTGAACATCAAACTTGGTGAAGACTTTGGTACCTCATAGTTTGTCCATGAGATCGGAGACGAGAGGGAGAGGGTAAGCATCTTGGATGGTGTGTTCGTTCAGGTACCTGTAGTCCTGGCAGGGATGAAGGTCACCATTCTGCTTTTTTACAAAGAAGAAGGGAGCAGCTTGGGGAGAATTGGAGGGACAGATTTTTCCAGATGCAAGGTTTTTGGTGAGGAAGGTTTTGGTGGCCTTTTTTTTGTCAGGGAAGAGAGGGTAGACTTTCCCTATTTTCGGGGTGAAGGATTTGTCAAGGTTAATTTTGTGGTTATAAGGATGGAAGGGGGAAATGTGGTCCGTGGCTTCTTTAGAGAAGACAGGGGTGAATTGTTGATATTTAGGGGGAAGAATAGGTTTGGGTTTGGCCTTTTTGGCTTCCATGGCAAGTGTGGTGGCGGTGGTTAGTTTGGCGATGAGGAGGGAACCTCTGGGGATGAAATGGTTGTCACAATGAATAATTTGTTGAATGGCCCTATTGTCAAGGGCACAGTTGATGAATTGTTTCTCTGTTTCTCGTTGTAGGTATTTTTTGAGGTGGTAGTTTGAAACAGAGTCAATGTTAACATGACGAGGTTGACGAGGAGGGAGTTTATAGTAAACAGAATCATGTTGTTTAGAGTCAGAGGAGTGGGATAGGTAGAGGTCTTGGGATTGGTTGGTGGATTCTTCAATGAGAAGGGTTTGGGTGGATCAGTCAATGGTAGGGTTGGTGGATTTCAACCAGGAAAATCTGAGGATAAATTTTGTTGGCTGCAGGCCATAACATAAAAGGTCACTTGGTGGACAATTCCATTGAATGAGGCAAAGAGTTCACAGGGAATTTTATGTCACCATTCTTATTGTGCAAAGAATCAGCATTTCTAGCATGTAGGGGTTCTTTTAGTTTTATAACAGGGAGTTGGTATTTCTTGACAAAGTCCCAGTCGATACAGGAAATATCTGCACCGCTGTCTACAAGGGTGGAGGATTCAACGGTTTGAAGAGTATGCGAAGGTACGATGAGTTGAATAGGGATCTGCATAGATTTCATCATAGATTGTACAGTTACAGCACACAAGGAAGGGGGGAAAGCCTGCATCGATCGGGTTTCCCTATTTAAAAATATCCATATTTGAAAAAGAAATTCTTTTGACATTCACTTCATCGTCATCTTCTTCAACCTCTTCAAGGCTAGGAAGGGTTTCTTTTTCTTCAACTATTTGTTGGACTTTCTTCTCAAAATGTTTCTCTGAGAAGGCAGTACAGGCATTGCTAAGGTGACTGGATTTTTGGCAGTGGAAGCAGAGTTTTCTTTCAATACATCTCTTCCTTTCATCAGGGGTGAGTTTGGATATTTTGATTACATCGACATCCATGGTGTTGGGATCTCTCAGCTTAGAGGGGGAGGACATTGAGGAGAAGGAGTGGTAGGCTGTTTGGTAGGGTTTGGAGCTTCATCAAGCGATTTCATTGGCTCATTTCCATTGAGTTTGGAAGTGAATGGCTTTGGCATACCATTCAGTGATGGTGGAGGGGATGGCATCCATGGTCATGATTCTTTTTATGAGAGGAGGGGGAATTCCTGCAGAGAAATACCCAATGAGGACATTTGGGTCGGTGATTCCTGCTCTTCCAGCATAATTCTGGAATTCAAAAATGTATTGGTTCAAGGAAGGGGAGAAAGTTCCATTTATCCCTTTGGTCATTCTCTGGGTGGAGAGCCAAGCGATGGCATTGCCAGTGATGTCTTTATGTTCAAAGAATTTCTTGAACTCAGTGATGAAGTCTGTGAAGGTTCCTAGGTTGATAGCGGTCCCAGTGATGTATTTGGTTCGAAAGGTGGTTGACCAGATAAGAGCGGGTCTGGTGGTCATGTACAAGAGGGCAAAGGTGACTTGTTTGTCATCGTCCTTATAGGTGTGTTTGTTTACGTGGAGATAAAACTGAACAGTGTGGAGCCATTGGAGGGTGGTTTTGAAGGAACTGTCATATTTCTTAGGGGTAGCAATGTGGAGTTCAGTGGGTTTGTGAGATATGGTTGGTGGTGGGATGTGTGAAAAAGAAGGTGGAGGGGGAGCTCAGGGAAATGGTGGTGGGGGAGGTGGCAGTGGGAGTGGAGAAGTAGGATGAGGAAGAGAGAAGAGGGGTCTGGAGATTGTAGGTGTAGGAGAGGGTAGGATTGGTTGTCGAGGGAGGTATAGCGATGAAAAGAGATTGTAAGAGAGATCTACAGTCTTGTCTTGATCTTCAAAAAAAGAGAGTTCTAGGTTGGGGTCAGAGTCAGGAGACAGTTCTCCTTGCTCAGAGTTCAAAGGTTCAGAGTCTTCGCCTGGAGGTCCACACCACCAACAAGAGGTCAAGGGTGGGAGCTAAGAGGAAATGATGGAAGACTATAATGAAGGTAGCTTCAGACTAAAGTTAGACCTTTTGTTACAACTAGCCCAGGTAGGGATAGAAGTAGACTCGGTCTTTCAAAGGTATTGTCTTCATAGGACTTCTACAAAGATAGAGGAGTTACAGGACTTCTATAACAATGAAGGTAATTGAGGAGCATTGACTCAAAAGTACAATAACAACTTAGAGAGCAAAGATTCAAGGACAAGGTTGTGGTTATACTGAGTAGGTCTAACTTGAAGATACAAGTAGAGCTACAAGGGTTTAAATAGACAAAGAGAAGATGAAAAACAAACAAGGGAAAATAGAACTTCATAGAAGGTGAAAGATCGTTTAGTAAGAACAGGCTGACTGATGATGGAATGTTGTAGAAGGTGATGAAAAGTAAAGATTAAGTCAGCAAGAAAAGGTAAGAAAATAATTTGGTAACAGCAGTGTTTGAACAATGTTACCAGTAGATGACAATGGAGTATCATGGTGGTAGTTTGAGAAAGAGAAAAGAATAAACTGGATGACAATTCATAACAGATCCACAACCTTATTGACATGGTTCATCACGACATCTGACAAGTTCCAACACCATCTTGTGGGTCTCTAAGCTTGTTCAATATGCTGAAAATATCATCTCTTACCTTCACCTCATAATCACCATTGGCTTGGTCTACATGTCTATTCTACAAGCAGCACTTGAACCTGTGCATACACAATCCCATGTTCCCATCACAGGACACTCCACTATATGAACTGGACTGGTAAAACAGACCAAATAACTCATTTGATATGTATATTGTCTGAGAACTACATATATAGTCATCAAGTTTCTGCAATCTTTGTGATGAGTTTGAAGAAGCCTGGGCCTCTGTTTGCATGGTAAATGAGTCCAAGTCCCATGTTTGTTTCTATTTATGACAGAGGCTGCTGGCTGTTTGAACACACTTGAAGATCACCTGGTGGCATTAACAACTATACCAATGCTTCAAAATTCCAATGAAGTGTGTGTATGGAGTCATTCTTTTGATGATGCCAGTGCCTTTACAAGACACAAGAAAACCTGTCAAAAAGGAAAGAAGCACCTGGCAAGTGCTCTCAGGCAGGCTAAAGAAAACCATCTCCACAACTTAAAGAAGTGTTGTACCAAAAGCACCTTCTCAGCAGAATTCTTTTCAAACAATGTTCAAGAAAAAGGTGCACACATGGTCAATCAATTCATGGTTTTAGACTCATTCAAACAACAGGCATGTGTCGCAGTGATTAGTGGCTACTAGGGGTAGTACATCTTCTGAGTTATAGTCTAGTCTGACCTCAGCTGTGAATCATAGCAAAGAATGCAATTCAGGGCATAATGAAGAAGTACGTATCCTGTTATATCTTCAATTTATGAGCAATGCAAATGTTTGATTCCTTGGTGACACTTTAGGCTGAAGATGATACACTGCTACCATTGTCTCTTCATCAGGATCAGTGAGTCAACCACTGACTCCCAAAACATTTTAGGGATATGCTTCCTGAACTTCCTTTACCATTACCTCCAAACAATGCAGTGGTGCAGCCTGAACTTCCTGCCAGTGCAAGTTCAGGCTCTCATCTTTCCATTCTCCTCCAATTCAATCAACTCCATGAGACCCAGTGAGCATGCAAAACCAACTTCCCCTGATGCATGACTATACCATCATGGTTGCCCAAGTCAACTTATTTGGATTATTCCACATATATGATAACAGCTCCACCCCTACTGATGATCCTGAGGATCAGATCAGAAGTAACCTACCTCCAGTACCTGAATCAGAAGTTGCTGCACCTGGGGTTCCTGGGTTGTCCAATTCTGGAAATTCTTTCCATCTATATCTGAACAAAAATTCATGGCTTCTTGGTAATTGGTATTGGAATCACGGTGTCCAAAAATCCAAGAGGGGCTTTGAAAGCCTCATTAAAATAATTGGATGTACTGACTTCTGTCCTGAGGACCTGCATCACACTAACTGGACTTCAATTGAGTGTGAACTTGGCTGTTCAGGTGTTTGTACCACCTCCAATGGAGCACCTTCAGGCTCGAAAAATTGGTTACCCAAGGAGAATGATTGGATGCAGAGACAAATTATGATCTCTGTCCCATTTCCTTGGCATTTGCTACATCCTGGTTCTAGAAACTACACTATCTCTAATTTTTACCATTGGTCTCTACTTTTGATAATCTGCGACAAGCTCTTGGACCCTTTGTGCTGCCAGTCATTCCAGTTTGAGCCCTACCTCTTGTGGTGGAAACATTCCTCTTTGGCTGCTGACATTGGGGTCTATGTTGAACTCTTTTCCTTTCAAGCCTTTATTACAGCACACTGCCAATTATAGGACATGCCTCCAGATCCCACTACTGGTGGTTGTACCTTGCCTCAATGCATCATAGCATTGATGTGCTGGTTTGATGCCACTCAGCTTACCTCATTTAGCAACACAAAGCTATGGCCCCTATACCTCTATTTTGGAAACAAGTCAAAATACCAATGATGTACTCCAACTGCAAATCTTTGCTCACACATAGCATATTTTTAGCATATACATGTTCACAGTACATGCAGATACAGATCTAATTATTTCCCAAACTAGCTACCAAACAAGTTCAAGGACTTTTTGATGGAGCACATCAGAAGTAAATTACTAGGTGGTCATCTATTCACTCATTGTCATCGGAAACTTTTTCATGTGCAGTGGAGAGATCTGTTAGACAACAAATTTCTCCAATCATACAAACACAGGATGGTGTTTACCTGTAGGAATGGTATTAAGAGGTGACTATTCCCTTGACTCTTCATGTATTTGGCTGATTATCCTGAGAAGTACATCATGCTACCTCATCCAAAACAAATTCACAACTCAAGTCTGAGCTTCCACACACCACAGGGTACTTATTGCAAACATCCACAGCTTTGGTGGTCATCCATGCCCAAGATGCTTCATTCCAAAGGAGAAGCTGTGGAATGTTGCTACTGCAAATGACATGTTGGAACATGATGTCTTATCATGTAATGATACTACTGACTGATGTGCAAAGATCACATCAGCATGCCATTTGATTTACAAGGAACAATATGTTGTTGATACTCCTCAAGTTGAGGCACTTCTAAAGCCTGAATCCCTGGTACCAACAATAGTAGCTGTTTTCTTGCTGAGATCAACCACAATAACAGTAACTTCTTGATTTAGAATTCATTTTCCAAAGACTAGGCTGAACTGGATTTGATTTTTTTTCTTATGCTTGTTGTTGACTTGTTACATGAATTTGAGCTTGGCATTTGGAAAGTGATTTGTACCCACTTACCTCACATAGTGCACAATCAAAAGAAAGACTTGCTGGCTGAACTCAACCACCAGTGAGAAAGTTAACTACATTTTTTCAAAACTTGTTAACTCACCTGAAAAGTTCCTGTCAGGTGCCAACCTTCAGTTATGACACAATTCAGCATTTTCACAAGAATGTACCAGAGATGAAGAAATTTGCTGCACAAGATTTTGAAGACATACTCCAGATGGGTACTACCTTTCATTTTCCATCTGTGATGGAATCTTGCTGACAAGCCTGGAACTGGTTCAATAGTGTTCTATTTCCATCTTTTTGGAATTGCTACCAGATCCTCACAACATTTAGGTGTTGCAGCTGCTATTTGTTCTTTCCCATTGGCATGGTTTGGCTAAGCTCCATCTGCATACTGATGAAATGATACAGCTGTTGGAGCTCATGACAAAGGATCTTGGCAACTGCATTTGTGATTTTGCCTCAAATACATGTCATGCCTTTATAACAAAAGAGTTGCCTCATGAAATTGAAGCCTGACAATGATGACAAGCACAACAAAGTTGAGGCAAATCAATCCAGTCCCTGGGATCCAGAATTGCTGCAGCATCTCATGCTCAGATGCAACAACTGAAAGTATTCAACCTTCAAACCTACAAGCTGTGATGGTCATGACCAGTGATTGTGACAATGGTACTATTACAATCAGTTGTGGATGTCTATTCCTTCGACCTCTTGCTGGTGGTATGGACTCCCAAGTGAAGACTCTATAGAAACCCTCAAACTCTGAACAAGAAGAACTGTCTCCTAACTCTGATCCTGACCTTGACCTCCCTTCCTTCAAAGACAGAGACAAAACCCTAGACCTCTCTCACAACCTCTCCTTATTGCTCACTCTTCCTCAACAACCAACTACACCATCCCCCACCCCCACAACCTCCAGACCACTCTTCCCCATTTCTGCTTGCGCTCCCCCACTTCCACCACCACCACCACCACTCCTGTTTCCTTGAGCACCTCCTCCACCATCTTTCCCTCACATTCCACTGCCCACTATGTCTTCTAAACCAACTGAACTTCAAATCGCTATCCCTGAGAAATATAATGATTCCTTCAAAGCCTTTCTCCAGTGGCTTCACACTGTCCAGTTCTATCTCCATGTCAACAGAGATACTTACAAAGATGATGATAAACAAGTAGCCTTCACCCTCTCTTACATGACCAAAGAAGCAGCTCTCACCTGGACAACCATCTTTCACACCAAATGTATCTTTGGAACTGCTATGAATCTTGGGACTTTCACTGACTTTGTCACTGAATTTAAGAAATCCTTTGAACATAAAGACATCACTGGGAATGTCATCACCTGGCTCTCTACCCAACAAATGACCAAAGAGAAGAATGGAATCTACTCCCCCTCTCTCAACAAATATATTTCCGAATTCCAGAACTACACTGGAAGAGCTAATATCACCAATCTGAATGTCCTTACTGGGTGCTTCTCCACAGGGATCCCTCCCCCACTCATGAGAAGAATCATGTTTATGGACACCATCCCCCTCCATCACTGAATGGTATGCTAAAGCCATTGACATTGATGTCATCAAAGTGTCAAAACTTACTTCAAAGGAAAAGAAGAGCTGTATTGCAAAGAAACCCTGCTTCTGCTGCAGAAAACCCAGTCACCTTAGTAATGCCTGCACTGCCTTTCCAAGGAAACCTTTTGAGAAAAAGTTTCAACTAGTGGTTGAGGAGAGAGAGACCCTCCCCAAACTGGAAGAAATTGTGGATGACTGTGATGATGAGGCCAACATTAGAAGGATTTCCTTCTCCAACATGGATTTTTGAACAGGGAAACCTGATTGACACAGGTTTTTCCTCCTTCTTTGTGCACTGTAACTGTACAATCTACAATGAAATCTATGCAAATTCCCATTCAACTCATCATACCCTCACATACTCTCCAAACCATCAACTTTTCACCTTAGTAGATAGCAGCACTGATATCTCCTGCATCAACTGGGACTTCATTAAGAAATATTAACTTCCCCTCACAAAACTGGAATAACCCCTCCAAGCCAGGAATGCTGACTCTTCCCATAACAAAAACAGCAACATACAATATACCTGTGAACTCTTTGCCTCCCTCAATGGGATTGTTCATTGAGTAATCTTCTATGTTATGGCCTGTGGCCAACAAAACCTTATCCTAGGACTTCCTTGGTTGAAAACCACCAACCCCACTATTGATTGGTCTACTCAAACCCTCCTCATTGAAGAATCCACTGACCAATCCCAAGATCTTTATCTATTCCATTCTGCTGACATCAAATAACACAACTCTATCTATTATAAAACCCCTCCTTGCCAACCCTGTCACATTAATGCCAACTCTGTCTCCAATTACCACCTCAAAGGATACCTCCAACGAAAGACAAAGAAACAGTTCATCAACTGGGCTATTGATAAAAAAGCCATCCAATGAATTATTCATTGTGAAAACTGTTTTGTCCCAAGAGGATTCCCCCTCATTGCCAAACTAACCACCACCACTGAACTTGCCATGGAAGCTGAGAAAGCCAAACTAAAACCCGTACTTCCTCCTGAATACCAATGATTTGCTCCTGTCTTCTCAAAAGAAGACAAATCATGTCCCCCCCTCTTACCTTTACAATCATGAGATCAATCTCAATGAATCCTTCACCCCAAAAGTTGGAAAGGTTTATCCTCTCTCTCCTGATGAACAAAAGGCTACAAAAGCTTTTCTTTCCAAAAACCTCATATCTGGAAAGATTTGCCCCTTCAATTCCTGCAAGTCCCCCCCTTTTTCTTTGTAAAGAAGAAGAATGGTGATCTTCATCCCTGTTAAGATTACAGATACCTGAGCAAACACACTATTCACAATGCCTACCCTCTCCCTCTCATCTCTGACCTCATGAACAAGCTACAAAATGCCAAACTCTTCACCAAGTTTGACATGTAATGGAGATATAACAATGTCTGAATCAAAGATGGATACATGTACCAATGGAAGGCAGCCTTCATCACCCACAAAGGCCTTTATGAACCAACTGTCATGTTCTTTGGCCTCACCAACTCTCCAGCAACCTTTCAACAGTTCATGAATGACTCTTTCCATGACATGATAGCAGAAGGATGGCTGGTCATCTACATGGATGACCTCCTCATCTTCTCCCCTGATCCAAAAACCCATGAAGAACAAATGAAATGTGTCCTCAAATGAATAATGGAACTCCATCTCCATCTCAAACTAGAAAAATGCACCTTTGCCACTGATAAAGTGGAGTACCTTGAAATGATTGTCAAGCCAGGCAAGCTTGCCATGGACCCTGTAAAACTCAATGGAATCACCAAATGGCCCACTCCAGCCAAGGTGAAGGATGTACACTCCTTCCTTGGGTTTGCCAACTTCTACCAATGTTTCATCCCTGACTACTCTAATATCACTTGCTCCCTCATCAACCTAACCAAAAAAAATCTTCCCTGGAACTGGTCTCCCTCTTGCCAAAAGGCTTTTGACAACCTGAAAGCCCTTTTCCTCTTCAAACTCATCCTCCACCTCCCTGACCTCTTCACCTCTTTTGCTATTGCCACTGATGCTTCCAAATTTGCCTCTGGAGCAATCCTTCTTCAGACCAACAAAAATGGTGACTGTCACCCATGTTCCTATCTCTCCCAATTATTCTCCCCTGCCAAATGAAACTATGATATCTATGACAGAGAACTCCTAGCTGTCATTCATGCCCTCAAATCCTGGCAACACTATCTCCATGGATCCTTTTTTTCCATCCAAGTCTTCACCAATCACAAAAACTTCACCTACTTTCAAAACCCCAAAACCTTAACAGATGACAAGCCAATGGCTCCTTGACCTGGCCAACTTTGATTTCAAAATGATCCATGTCCCTGGATATCTCTTCGCAGGATCCAACACCCTCTCTTGTTGCCCCAACCTCTTACTCCCAAATTTCTTGGAAAACAATGAAGTTACTCTCCTCCCTCCCTCTCTTTTTATCAACCTCATTGACTCTGCCCTTCACAATCTATGGATGGAGACATTCCCCCCACTTTCCACTCTCAACTCTTGGACTGGCAACATCTCAATGGTGTCCTCACCTACCAAGGACAAATCTATATCCCTGCAGACAACTCCCTCCAACACTCCATCCTCAAACAATGCCATGATCATGAAACAGCTGGCCACCTAGGTTACCAGAAAACCCACCAGCTTGTCACTGCAGAATACTGGTGGCCTGGCCTCACTTCTTATGTCCAAAAATGTATTGAAGGTTGCTCCACCTGTCAACAAAACAAGGCCAATACCCATTTCACTCTCCCCCCTCTCTCTCCTATTAGATTCACCTGCACTCAACCCTTCCAACAAATCTCCTGCAACTTAATCACCAGCCTTCCCCTCTTAGGAGGCTTTGACACCCTTTCGGCCATGGTTGACCATGGGCTTACTAAGGGGGTAATTCTCTGCCCTACCAAGAACACCATTACTGCAGAAGGGATCACCACCCTTTTTTTCCACAAAGTCTACCTTCATTTCAGACTCTTCAATAATGTAATCTCCGATCAAGGTCTCCAATTTGCATCTTTTTTTGCAAAAGAGCTTGGAAAACTCCTAAATTATTATGACCTTTCTCTCTCCACTGCTTACCACCCCCAATCTGACAACAAAACCAAATGAGTCAACCAAGAAATCGAGACCTATCTCTGAATCTTTTGCAGAAATCACTCTTTCTCTTGGTCTGACACCATCTCCCATGCCAAATTTGCACATAATCACTGCCCCCACTCTGTCACCAACCAATCTCCATTCTACCTCATGATGGGATATGAACCCTGTGTGATTCCCTCAGTAATCCCTGAATCCCCCCTTTCTGCCATTGAATCTAGAATCTGATAGCTAACTGCTGCTTGAGATGAAGCCCTAGCTTCCCATGAACTCACTTGCCAAGTAATGGCATCCTGTACCTGACACCATTTCTCTCTGTTTAAGAAAGAAGACAAAATCTGGCTTGAAGCCAGGAACCTAAAACAATCTATTGTCAACCCAAAATTCACCCCTAAAAGAGAAGGACCCTTTACCATCACAAAGATCTTATCTTCCACTACCTATCAACTCCAACTCCCTAAAATGTGGAGAATTCACCCTATCTTCCACACTTCCCTCTTATCTCCCTATTGAGAGAACCCCATACACAAACCTAACTTCCCTGCTCCATCACCTGATCTTATTGGTGGAGAAGAAGAATACAAAATTGATCATATCTTACGCCACCAAGAACTCCCTTCCTCCTGCTCCTTCCTGATCCAATGAAAGAGATTCTCTGCTGAAAAAGACTCCTGGGTGCCCAAGCTGGATCTGAAACATGCAAAATCTGCCCTCCTAGATTATACATAAAAACCACCACCATGCCACCTTTCCTTCTTCCTCATCCCCACAATAAACTCCCAAACAAACCTATTATGCCTTGTACTGACTGCCCCTCTGTTTCTCCTCCTCTTGTTTCCATTTCTATCTCTTCTCCTTCTTCTATTACCTACTCTTCCATCATCGTTGACAACATCTCTCATTCTATCACCCCTGTCTCCAACCCCACCCCCACATCTCCCATTGTATGGCTTTCCACTGTAGAACAACAGTCTTCTTCTTTTGAGGAACCAATCCATCCTGTCCTTATCCTATCTGTAGATGTTCCTATGGCTGCTCACTGGATGAGGAATGAACTTGCTGACACCAATGTAGTTGAGCACATCTCCTCCTTCATTGTAGATTCCAGGCTAGCCCTCCCCATCTCCTCCCATCTTCACCTTGCTTTCCCCCTTTATGCCCTTTACCAAGCCTTTCTTCAGAACAAGAGGCTTCACCTGTTCCATGTCAGACCTACCTCTACTGCAGAACTTGCCCTACATGCCACCCTTCTTTCTGACATTCACCAACAACTTCAAAGTTCCTTGATTGTTGCCATGCCCAACTGGGAATGGACAAATTTCTTGTTGATCTAGATAGGTATTGCAAGGACCAGATTACTGTTAGAAGAGAAATGAGGGAAGCTGCCAACCTCATCCACACCCTCTCTGCCTCCTCCTATCCCCTTCTTCCTGAAGAGGAACATATCCTAGAACAAACTGAGGCCTATTGGACAGGTGCCAATGGATCCACTCCCCTTTTACCCAACCACCCCCACTTAGGCAATGGCATGGGTATACCCCAGGGTATCAGTGGTCTGACCCACACCCCCATACCCACAATAGGTATGTACCCATGGCTGTGAATATGGGTATTTGCTGTGGGTCATGCACATTAGATCCTGGACCAGACCCATGGTGGGTAACACCCATAGATATTGCATAGACTAGGATACAACTGTACAAAACTATTGTGTAGCCTAAGGTATAATAACACTGTTCCAAATATCATCTAAAGATTGCAGTTGATGAAACAGATGTGTTAACTCAAGATGATTGGCAGCTCAAATTCAGAGATGTCACCTTCAGAGGCAAGTGCAATAGTGGCCATGGCACTGCTCCATTAGCCAAGCCACAACTTTCCAAATTAGGAAGGCACATGTATGCTGCAATCCCTGGACTCTACAGATCTTGACAACACTACTATAGATTTCTACATTTCTCAACCACCAAGCACTTAGATATTCAATATATTTTGAATTCACTCATAAACAATATATTCTAAATACCCATGGGTACTGCAACCAATACCCACCTCTAATCCATGACCCATGTAGGATGGGATACCCATGCAATTGCCTACCTGTCATATAAGTTGGAGTTAAACAGCTACAGATACCCACTCATACCCAATATCCACCTTTGGGGGTATGGGTATGAGTATGGATATTAGGAGGGCAGACCCACACCCATACCCACATGGTACCCATACCCATGCAATTGCCTATCCCCACTATAACGAGACTTGCCATTAGTGTCACAAACTTGGATACTACTGAATTAGCTGCAACTCTTAATGCCCCACTTGCCTTGTTGGGGGCCAGGTCATGTCCAAGTTTGCTGTCCTCTATGGTGTACCCCCAGGTCTCCTTTAACCTCTCTACTTTCTAGAGAATCTCATGCTTGTTGTGGGTCTCATCATTTCTTCTCTTCTCAAAAGCTTATTCGCTCTATTCCCCAGCCTTGGATGAGAACCACCCAACCTCATCATCCTTCATCTCCTCCTCACCCTCACTCCCCTCTTGATCATGGAGACGATCTCTATAATGACCATGCATAGGGAAACATCACAGGTTCTCCTGGACCCTCTTCTCATGACCTATTTTGATGTCCTTTGTTGATGACTTAGAATCTACTATGGGAGTAATGTTATGATCAGTTGTGGATGTCTATTCCTTTTCTTTTCTTCTTTCACCAATACTTCTCTTTGATATGCCAATCTCTGTTATCTCCAAATAACTCCATTCAAATGCTGCAATTATTCTTTTATTGTTTCCCCTTCTTTGCTGATTTAATCTTTTCTTTCCATCACCTTCCATGATATTCCATCATCAGTCAGCCTCTTGGTTACCAATAGTTCTTTGACATTCTTCTATGTTCTACTTTTCATCTCTCTTTCTCTATTTAAACCCTTGTAGTTCTACTTTTGTCCCTAAGTTAGACCTATTCAGTGTAACCCATACCTTGTTCCTTGAACCCCTTGAATCTCTCTAAGTCATTGTTGTACTTTTGAGTCAACACTCTTCATTTTACCTTTGTCATTGTAGAAGACCAATGTGATTGTCTTTCAAAAGACTAAGTCTACTTCTATCCCTATCCAGGCTAGTCATAACAGGTACATGAAGTGTGACTGCCTTGTGGTATTCTCTTGTACCAAAGTACCAAAGGCTTATCAATAGCCTACAACTTCTAAGGGCGAGGGTGACTAGGGAGGAGATCTGTTACAGTTGAGGAGATCCCATATTCATTTTCTTCTTCTTCTCCTCCTCCTTGTCAACTCTCAACTCCTCTCCCTTCAACCCTCTTGCCACCTTCCCACCCTGACCATCCTGGCTCCTCACTCTTCACTGAGATCTTTGCCAATCTCCAAGAATATCACATTCCCTCTTCCATGTGGGCCGACCTTCTAGATGAGTTGCTCTTCAAGCAATGAGGCCCTGCCTCATCACCTCTGGCTACCTCCACCTACATTGCCTCTGGAACTCTCCCTTCTCTTATTTCATTTACTTCCTCTGATTCACACAGACTCACATAGACACTGCCTTCTATGTACATCGCCTTCTTTTTACAGCAATGTGTATCCCCTTATATCCTTGTTTACATCTCACGTGCTATGTGACACAACATATCTGTTACCTTATTTATCTTTAGAGCTCTGATTCCTGCCCTAAAGCATGCACTATATATATTAGAGTCTGCCTGTACCTACTTCTCTCTCTAACCCTGATATACACTTATTTGTGTTGTCAACTTGTTCTTTGAGATCCCCTCCCTCATGCCTCTTTCACCTCTGCTCCATCCTCTACTCTTCCAACTCTGGGCCAGTCCCAGTACTATTGACTTTGGTCAAGCTGTTCACCCTTAACTCCTCTGTGAAGTTGACCTAGAGTAGGAATGAGATGACATGTTACATGAACATATACCATTGTTACACCAGTCAGAACAAGATCTCTAGTAAGGTGATGGCAAGTAGAGCCAAGTAGATGAAGTTGGGTGACCTTGATCTAGGTAGTGTCTGTCAATGCCTAGGGTGACAACATAAAGGTCAGGTCCTCTGTGTGGGAGTTGAGAAACAAGAGCTGAGCCAACATCAGTGAGATGTGGTCATTGAAGGAGAAGACTAGAGTTCATCAAAGAAGGAGGTGGAGGGAAAGGTGATGGCAAGAGCAAGCAAGAGGGAATTGCAGGGAATGGATAATGATAATCACAAGAGTGCACTATAACGTAGACCTTGGAGTGTAGATCAAGGTTAGAGAGAAAGAGGTGTTAGAGAGAGCTCTAACTCGTATACCCCAGCCATAAGGGCTTTAGGGCAGGTATATTCTAATCTGGCAATAACCAAATATAGTAAGAGACCATCTAAAAGGGGAAACCCAGCATCAGTCTAGTAGGAACAATAACTGGAAAGAAAGGAGGGCTCTTCCATGGGAAAGTCATGAATGCAAGAATATATTGTGGGAATTATTGTGGCACAATGTGTCCTGATGGCATATGGGTGGTCATATGACCATAGTGAGGTCAGGGTGTGACATGAGGAGAGGGGTGGTGTTGGAATAGTCCAGGGGGACAATTCATGGAAGATCTGGGAAAGATTCAGGATTGGGTAGCACAGGAGGACAGCTGTGCATAGAGACACTATGGGAAGGCAGTGCAAGGAGGCAGAGTCCAAGGCTGTTGCAAGACACATCGCATTGAGGATAAACAAGTGTGAGGATGCACAAGTCCAGTGGTGGAGATAGTCACATGAAGGGCATGAGGTTGTGGAAAGAGAAAAAGACCAGGGGTGCACCAGAATTGTAACATGAGCTCCATGCCCTGACAGATTACCCAGCCCATATTAGAGTGTATGATACCACAGATTCCTATTCAACACAAGCTGTAAGTACCCTGACTAGTTGCTGTCACATTGTAAATCACTTGACTTTGATTTTGTGCATGTTGGGGGAACTTGAGTACTGCACAAGTAAAAGCCGATTTACCAGAACCAGCTGGAAGCATTATGTACAGCAGATGGCTTCCATCAAGCAACAGCAAGCTTACCTCCACCACATTCATATGAAACATGCTGTGCTCCATCTGGCAGACCCTCTATCCAATATCATTGGCCAGTCTC
>JBBPNS010000283.1:0-17323 GCA_038090995.1 Boletus vermiculosus
ATGCAGTTAGACGGGTCGGGAGGAAAAAGAAAGAAAAGACGTACTAGTCAGTCGCTTGCAGGCCGTATCGACTTCGGCCAAAAGCAAACAAGATATCCTTCCACATAACTCGACTATCAGGGCCTTTCACGTCAAATCATCCGACGGCCACTGCCATAGCCAACCTCGTGTAAGCCTGCTGTGGCTTACCTAGATTCCTATAACTAGCATATATACCGCTCGGAGTACTGAATGTAAACCATTCAGTATTACTGCCCTTTTGGCGTAACGGTCGAAGCGGCTGGCGGTCTCGGCTACTTACACCTCGGCGACCAAGAAGCAGCTTCAGAGTACTAGTCCATGTTCGACCTGCATATGTGTATCCGTCGTGACATATGTCCAGTCAGTGGCAGTCACTCAAATTCGCCACCAGCACGAACCTCTTCAAAGTCATTCCCTGGTGCAAGTACATAAGATAGGAATGCCGTCCCACAGGCGAAGTGCGTAATCCGCAACGATAATCAGGTTAGCCATCCCACATACTATAAACGGATACTGTACATCCGACCTAGATGATGTCAAAAACAAGCACGAGCGCTCAACATCCCTACCGTTCTGTCAACATCTTTTGTAACGTTGACCTCAGCGACTTGAGCACATTCCCAACCTTTCTTCTCGAAATGACAGGTTCAATGTGCAAATTCTATGGCCAGGACGCGCTCGCATCCCCTTTTCGCTTCTGCATGAGCTTAATGAGTGGCTCTTTGAGTGCCGTTTCTTGCTTTGTAGTGAGCGGAAGGTGGGTAGACTCAACTAACCAGTAACCGGCGAGGCGTGAGAAGGGGACATATGTATGGGAAGCCGGGCAACCGTGCGTTGTAATGCTTCGAGTTCGACCGGATTGCACTACATTGTTTGATAAAGAGTCACTGGTGGACCTTGCTCGAGACTACTCGATACCATAAAATTCCTGGACCTTTCGGGTCCAGGTCTCACTTTCTTAATTGTCTGTCATCAAAACACTACCTTAATAAGAAATGCTGAAAAATCGCAGTACTGACTAACACAGCAATTGTTTTTATGCCCCTAGGCAATCCACCTCCTCTCCGTCTCTTCTCAACCCCCATCTCTTTCAATTGACTGTAAGTGTGTACATGACTGGTTTTTGGGTATGTGGGTCCTGACATTAAAAAAACATAAGGTATAGACTCATTTCTGTAGATCATTGTCTCCTACCTCACTGCTTGCAGGTTCAGGTTTGCCTGGAGGGCCATGGAATATTTAAGCCTGGTGAATCTAGTCCTTTGCAGGAAAAGGAATCTTTACCAAATTAGGTAATTTGCAGTGTTCACTGGCAGGGTAGGATTTTCCCATCCACAGCAATGGTGCCAGTGTCTGATGTCCAACATTGTTCAGATCCAACACCTCACAAGTTATCACTCATATTTTAGTTCTCTTGACTGCTCCTGTAATGAAGGCTGCTTTCAAGAAACAACTTAGATGCCTCCAATCCCACATTGCCAGTGCAAATTCATCTCTGGCACATCTGAAAAGCTGTCAAGTAACGTTACTGCTTGATGACTCTACCACAGGTTATTCAAGAGCTGTGATTGGAGGACACCTAGCAAAAAAGGATATTCAGGGTCTCCACTCTGACCTATTCCAAAATGGGTATCCCAAACTGCTCGAAAATGTGGCATTTTCATGTTTTCAGTTTGCAGATGCGCCTGCCCAGCAATCTGATGTACCCAGGATGCAACCCATTGTAGTTGTAAGGTGCTTGAACATTCTCATGATGCAAGCCATTGACACTGGTGCTCTTGCTCTTGAGACCCAGCCAATAGATTTGGATGTGCCCGAGGTCACAGGGCCCATCTCTCTCAAACCATGCCTTGACAACTCAAGTGTTGCCAACATGCAGACGAAAGCTCCGAATGTTGCCAACTTCATGCAGCATGTTGACCCAGACCTCATGAAGAAATTTGGATGATTTAGAATTCTTGTCATCAGCAGGATGAATGCTAGTAAAATGACCATTCTTCAGAGGATCTGCAACTCAACAGAAGGTCCAGAGATCTTTAATGATCAAGGGGAAAAGGTATGGTTGAACAAGCTGGGATATGCTGGGTGCTAATGCCGTTGACATATGATCAGGTTGATTTTGTGATTGAGGGATCCAGGAAGGTGAGTGTCACAGCTGCTGTGAATGTCATTAATTACCTTTGCAAGCCATCTTGCCTTTCACAGCATGGATTCCATGACATCAATTATGAGATGGTTTTCAAAAGCAACAAGAGATTTGTTTTCCACAACTCTCCTGGTTTTGAAGCTGGCTATGAGGATGAGTTTGAGAAGATGAAGAACTTCATCACAGACTGTGCCAGTACAACATTCCTCAAGAAGCAGATCCATGCCATATGGTGAGTGGGTATATCATATTGGGTTATAACTACTATTCTAATATGAGCAGGTATTGCATCCCAATGGATCAATTTCATCATGCTATCACTGTTGCAGAGGAAAGGTTTTTTGGTGAATATGACACTGGGCATGGTGATGAATTCCTGTTGACAATGTGTTCTGAGCTGATTGGTTTGGTTGCTAATGCCAGTTGTGGTGCTATTTACCAAATGTAATGCTCTCATAGCCCAGGCATTCCATCCTGAAGACCTACTACTGCCTCTAGAAGATCAACTTGTGAGGCAAAGTAAGTGTGCTGAAGAGGTTTTTGCCAAGAGAAATATATGGGGAGATCTGTGCAAGATGAAATTTCCTCCACAAGCATTTGTAAAATTGGAAAGTTTGTATATATGTATGTATATGCTTTCATCTCTCTTCCATTCTAACAATTACATTACCAGAGATGGATACATCCAACACAGGATGTCACATATTGTTGGAACAGACTGCAGCTGCACTGAATGATTCATCATTGCAGATGTTGTTAATTACAGCACGAGAAAAGAATATTATACTATGCATTGAGTATGCAGTAAGGTGGTAAGTGAAACAAATTTTGAACATACAAGGTGTATATATTGATGTAATGAAGTGCCTTGGTGCCTTATACTGAATTCCAACCTGATGAAGGGCAAAATGCCAATCTGGGTGAGGCATTGGCAAGTTGGTTTCCACACACACAGGTAAGATTTTGAGTCAATAAAATATCAAGATAAGAAATGATTATATTCTTGAATGATATTGATGGATGATTAGGTGATTATCATCACATGAAGTTATAAATGAGCTAACTGGTTTATTGTTTGATGCTGTCCATGAAGAGTGTATGTGATATATTATGCATTGAAGTCATGAATACTCACATGCTTTATTAAATTAATAGGATGTAAGTGGTGTATTGGATTAAGAGATATTTATTATAACCTATTCTGTTGCTTGTGCATTAATAGCAGGTGAGCACTCTGATAGAGACCTGAAAAAAAGTGATGCTGATGAATTTATGTATATTTTTGTTTTGAATTCAAAGGGAGTGAGTCATACAGTGACACATGCAAGTCAGCATCTTATTGATGTATTTGTTTGATCCCACTGCTGTTTTTTTGCTATCAGGCAGTAAGTGATCTAAAATTTGGTGAGAGCAAATGTGGCTAAGGGATTGATATTTTTATCACATAACATGGTAGGGAGTAAGTGGTCTGATTACATCTGAAAGATACAAAACCAAGGATTACATGTCAATTCTTGCAATCATTATTGGATATAAAGAAAGTAAGTATGAGATAGATGAAAAAGTGTGGTTTTATTGACAAGATTGGATTTATCTTGACAACTGTTGTTTGAACAATAGACTGTAGGTGATCAATTGTGCATTTTAAAGCTAGGGATTAACCATGGGCCTGTGGGTTGTGTCCATTGATAGTTTGTAAGTGTTCTGTGTTAATTCAAATCAGAACACTGTTAATGTTTCCTGCTCTTCCACTAATAGCTTGTAAGTATTCTGTGTCAATTGATAAATCAGAGCATTGTTAATGATGCTGCCTCCTGTTGCTCTTCCACTGATAGTATGTAAGTGGTCTGATGTGGATTTAAGATGAGAATGCTGCTTATTGGCATGCCTCCTCCTGCTCTTCCATTGATAGGAGGTAAGTGGTCTGATATTAATTGAAATGAGAATCCTGCTCATCAACATGTCTTCTGCTTTTCCATTGATAGTGGGTAGGTGACCTATTCTGGATTTGAAATGAGAATGCTGCTCATTAGCATCATTCCTTCTATTTTCTCTTTGATAGGGTGTAAGTGCTCTAATGTGGATTTGAAGTGAGAATATTGCTAATCGGCATGCCTCCTTCTGCTGTCCAATTGATAGTATGTAGGTGGTGTCATGTAAATGTGACATAAGAATGCTGCTAATCAATGTACCTTTCCCTCCCCTCTTATGGATAGTCTGTAAGTAGTCTAATGTGGATCTCAGATATAGAGTGCTGCTAATTAGCATATCTTCTCCTGCTCTCCCATTGATAGAAAGTGAGTGGTCTAATGTGGGTATGAAATAAGAATACTGTTGATAAGCATACTTGCTCCTGCTCTCCCATTGGTAGGGAGTAAGTGGCCTGATATGGATTTGAAATGAGAGTGTTCCTCATCAGCCTCCTCTTGCTCTCTCTGTGATAGATTATATGTGGTTGGACATGCATATTAAAGGAAATACTGCTAATTAGCACACCTTCTCTTGCTCTCCCATTGATAGACTGTAAGTGACCAACTGTGGATTTGAAATGAGAATGCTGCTAATCAGCATGTCTCCTATTCTCCTACTATTAGTATGTAAGTGGTATTATGTAGATTTGAAATGAGAATGGTGCTGATCAGCATGCCTCCTACTACTCCTTCATTGATAGTGAGTAAGTGATCTGATATGGAGTTGAAATAAGAATGTGGCTGATTAGCATACCTCCTCCTACTACCCCATTGATAGGTTGTATGTGTTATGACCGGTGTAACAATGGTACACATTTGTGAACATGTTATCTCATTCCTACTCTAGGGCAACTCCAAAGGAGTTAAGAGTGAATGGCTAGACCAAAGTCTACAGTACTGGGACTGGCCCAGAGTTGGTAGTGAGGAGGACAAAGCAGCAGTGAGGTGAGGCATGAGGGAGGGGATCTTGAGGAATGAGCTGACAACACAAATAAGTATATATCAAGGTTAAGGGGAGAGATAGGTACAGGCAGTGCTCCAATATATATAGTAAGTACTTTAGGGCAGGTATTGGAGCTCTAAAGATAAATAAGGAAGGAGATGTGTCACATCATGTAGCACTGAGATAAACAGGGTGGGAGAAAGGGGAAATGCATAGCTTGTGAGAGAGGGCTATGTAGGAGGGCAGTGTCTATGTGAATCAGAGAGACATAAGTAAAAGTCAGAGGAAAAGGAAATGGAGAGTCCTGGAGGCAGTGAAGGAGGGAGTACCCGGAGGCAATGAGGCATAGCCTTATCCCTTGAATAGCAACTTGTCTACAAGTCAGCCCAGGTGGAGGTGGGAATTTGGTAGTCTCTGAGATTGTGGAAGATCTCAGCAAAGAGGGAAGAACTGGGATGGTCGAGGTGGGATGGGGAGGTAATTGACAAAGAGATTGGAGTCAGGAGGTGACGAGGAGGAGGTGAAGGAGAAAATGAGTAAGGGGTCTTCTCAACCATAACAGTATGTGGCCCAATGTGGATTTGAAGTGGGAATGCTGCTCATTAGAATCCTGCCTCTTGCTCTTCTATTGGTAGGCTGTAAGTGGTCTGGCACAAATTGGAATTGAGAATGCTACTAATCAGCATGCATTTTCTTGCTCTTTTAATAATAGTTTGTCAGTGGTCTAATGTGGATTTAATGAAAAATATTGCTAATCAGTATGCCTCCTCCTGCTCTCCCATTGACAGGAAGTAAGTGATCTGATGTGAATTTGAAATAAAATGCCACTGATCAGAATGCCTTCACCTGCTCTTCCATTGATAGCAAGTGAGTGATCTGATATAAATTTGAACTAAGAATGCTGCTGAACAACATGCCTCCTCTTGCTCTTTCATTGATAGCAAGTAAGTGATCTGATGTTAATGAGAATGCTGTTGATTAGTATGCCTCCTTTTATTGTTCTATTGATAGCAAGTAAGTGGTCTGATGTGAATTTAAAATAAGAATGCCATTGATTAGCATGCCTCCTCTTGCTCTCCCATTGACAGCAAGTAAGTGGTTTGATGTGGATTTGAAATAATAGAATCACTCATATCTTTTCCTACTCTTTCATTGATAGGATGTCAGTGGCCTGATGTGAATTTGAAATGAGAATGCTGCTAACCAACTTGCCTCCTCTTACCTTTTCATTAATAGCAAGTAAGTGGTCTGGTGTCAATATGAGATAAAAATACTGTTGAGCAGCATACCTCCTCCTGCTCTTCCATTGATAGCAAGTAAGTGGTCTGATATGGATTTGAAATGAGGGTGTTACTAATGATTTCTTTGTATCTTTTTTGCTTTCATGGCTGTTCCACCAATAGTTTGTAAGTGCTTCTATATGTATAAGAAAATATTGGTTATTGATCAACTCATCTATTTCTTCTGCTGTTTTCCTATTGATAGGAAGTAAGTGATTCAACTAGTATGAATGTGATTTGTTGGTTAACATCAACTTTTATTTTCACAGGAGGTAATGATATGATGTGGACTAACAAATTGTATTAATAATATACACATGCATTTTCCTAATGCTCTGTACCAAACAGAATGTAAGTAACTGTTTTACAATATACTGTACATCCACACTTTTCTAAGTAAACTTGTTCTTTCATTATCAAATCTGGTATAATGCTGTTGTTCCTTAATCTGATATATGTAGCTTGTAAGTGTTATCCTGCTACTTTTAAAAATTGTACCACTGTGAACTGATATGTCTATAGGATGTAAGTTTATTTTATAATGCAATACTTTTATGTTATTTACATTTATGTTTTGTTGATATTCAGCAGGTAAGGTATCTGATAATAATCTAAATAATATAAATTGTAATTTGAATAGACAGTTAGTTTTTACCCTCAAGCTCTATATATTACAATTAATATCATTCAGATTGTCACCAACCCACAATTCCATCCAGTAAATATTTTATCATCTAATCAAACTATGTACATATTTGCTAAAATAATATCATGTCTTCCAGGACTCTCTTCATACAAGAGAGGCAATATTCATGGTATGTGTAATCTCAGAAATATATTTATCATACCAATTCCCCATATATTTTAGACAAAAAAACCAGCCAAAACAAAGAAAAAGATCCTTCAAAATGGCATTGGTAAGTTAACTAATTGAATTTTGATAGCTTCTATAAATATCTTCCCTAATAGACCTTTTGCTACTGCTTCAATACTCCTTTACTCTGGTCCAAAACAAATCTGAAGATCCCTTTTCCTTGGCAGTACAAAGATATGAAGCATCTGGAATTTCTACTCAGGTATCCAAGAAACTGGATAAGCTCTTTGTCAAATATTCTGCTGCAAATAACAGGGAGGAAAAAACAAGACTTATCATGGATGTAATCTTGCATCATTCTTTGTGTAGGTAGTGGAGTGGCATAGCTTTTTACATACTAACTTGATTTTATAGCAAGTGGCATTGGATGTTAGGATTTGAAGAAAGTGCTGGAGTATTAAGTGACATTGTATACATATGAGGATTTGGAGAAAGCATCCTGATTGAAAAGGGCTCATTTGTTTGACCACCTTGGTGAATGTGGATGGTTATCCAATCAGCTGTGAATCTGCATGATAAACATCTAAATAATATCACGTTTATTCTGAATGACTAAGGGGACAAGTTGTTACACCATTGAGTTCTAGGAGCACCACTGATATGCCTCTATTCATTTTATGTTCTTTCATTTTATTATTAAACATAACACTTTCATCAGAATAAACATGGTATTATTGATATGCTCATTGCATAGATTCACAGCTGAGCCCTCTTTAATCTGAATACCTTTTCCAAACCTTACAACCAATGCCACTCAATACTTCAATATTTTTTTCAAATTCTAATGACCAATGCCACTTGCTATGAGATCAAGTTAGCACATGAAAAACTATACCACTTCACTATCCACACAAAGGATGGTGCAAGATTACATCCATAACAAGTTTCATTTTCTTCCCCTGGCTGTTAGTAGCAGAATATTTGACAAAGAGCTTATCCACTGGGTGTCTTGGATACCTGAACAGACATCCCAGATTCTTGATGCCTTTGTACTTCCAAAGAAATTTAGGAGTCTTCAGATTTGTCTTGAATCAAAGTAAAGGAATATTGAAAAAGTAGTAAAAGAGCTGTTAAGTAATGTATGTATAAAATTTATCAAATCCAAAATTGGTTAACTTACCAATGCCATTTCTGAGTATCTGTTTCCTTTTGTTGGTTGGCTTTTAGTCTAAAATATATAGGGAATTGGAATTGGTATGATAAACTTATTTCCAAAAGTAAATGTACCATAGATACAGTATTGCCTCTCTTGTTTGAAGAGAGCCCTGAGAGACATGAGACTATTATAGTAAATGCATAGTATAATTAGATGATAAAAGATTTATTGGATGGGACTGAGGGTTGCTGACAATCTAGATGATATGAGTTGTCATATATAGAGCCTCAAGATAAAAACTAACTGTTTATTCAAACTAAAAATAAGAATATTTCAACTATCACACAAATATCTTATAAATGTTAAAAAGTATAAATATAAGTGACAGAAAGCTATTACATATATCACAAAATATAATTTACATCATACAAGCATATCAATTGATGTCTGCACAATGCTTAGAAGTAGCAAGATAATATGTATGTAAGTTAGAGCTCTACTCTAATGCCTCTCTCTTCTTAACCTTGATCTACACAACAAGTATACACCTTATGATATATGCTACTGGTGTAATCATCTGCTCCCTGCAATCCCCTCTTGCTTGTCCTCTATCTATGTCCTCTCCTCCTCCCTCCCCTCAGAGCCATCCTCTGCAGCAGAACTAGCCAGTGCTAGTCAATGACAACCTTGAGTCATCAGTCACCATCCAGGCCATCTCCTCTTGTCACCATCTAAGGCCATCTCCTCTTGTCACCATCTAAGGCCATCTCCCTGTGTTGTCACCTAGGCCCTCTCTTTTTATCATCTTTGGGACATCTCCTTTAACACCAAAGCTTATATTTCCAGGGGAAAGTACACTTCATGTATCATTGTCACAATCACCAGTAATGATTGTAACAAATACTATGTTGAAAATCCTGAAGAGATACATTTGACTTCAACTGATGGTTCACACCACAAACACATCTGGCTTGTTAGATGGTGCTAGCCAGACCCTTGAAAGGTTGCCTTGCAAACCCACAATTGTTGTTGAATGGTGACATATGCTATTGCTACTGCTAGGGTCATGAAGCCTGGTCATGTTCAGGAAAAATCAGTTGCTACTTGACATGCTGTGGCATAGCAGTAACCATGGCATATGTATAGGCTATGCTGCTACAGACCTACAGGCTATAGTGCAGCCAGACAGGCAATACTACCATAGTATGCTATAGTGGAAACTAGCCTGTAATTGTAACTGGTTTTTGTGACATTTTGCATGTTGTTTAACTTTCTCCATGTTTTTATGATGTTTGAACCAGTCTGAACCAGTTTGAGACTGGTTTGTTAGTTTTATGTAGTTTCAAACTGAAACTGAACTGTGTGAAACCAGGACTAGTTTGTGGATGAGTTATAGTTTGCTTGTGTAAACCAAACTAAGTAAAAACCAATAGAAACTGGAAGTGATTTGTAGTTAACTGGACTTTGGTGGCACTAGGTGATACATACCTTCACATCAATTTCCAAATGCATGGTCAACTAGCTGGAAAGAAGAATGAGACTGTATGCACTCCATTCTTTCATATGTTGTATATGCTAACATGGCATTCAATCCTTAGCCCTTCAAGGATTCTGATGCAACTTTCATCCACTCTATCACATATTGTTGAATAGCCACCACTTTGACCAAATCTCAAAACAGATTATTGATCTGAAGAAAGAGGTCAACAAGCAAGAACAGCAAAAGAAAGGGATGGTGGATGTCATGTCCTGGTAGAGCTCAAAGGCAGGAGACCTTACAAACTCCCTGAAGTGTTGATGTACATAACTTGCTCTCAACAGAAAATAATTACTGAATGGGGTCAAAATTCATCAAAACAGTTTGTGATACCAATCATCTATGGGCTCACAGAAGATTGGTAGGTTGACAGTGGACAAAATATATATGGATTGGCTGATCATGTTTGGGCAGACATATTGTTTGGCAACATCAAGCATTTGTTCTTCCAGCTGTGTGACAAGGAGCTGCTTGTTCATGTTCATATTCATATTCATATTAGGGCACCCATCATGATTAGAAAATCTTGTCTACCTCTCATTCTCACCAAGCATGATCTAGGATATCCAATGCTTCTGGTTACAGTGACAAGGATCAGATCGAGATAGAATAGGAACAGAAATGGAGGCAGATGCTTAACAAGGAGTTTAAGCTCTTTTTGGAGCAAATAACAGAGGCTGTTTCAACTTCAGTACACTATACTGACTTGTTATTTACCAGATCCTAACTGTTATGACCAAGTAACAATGGGACATATCTGCATGTTAACACTCTTGTCAATGGCAACTTGGATGAGTTACAACAAGGTACAATAACTAGGCAAAGCTAGTCCTGCTGCAAGGGCTGGCCTTGAGGAGAGTATAGAGGTGAGGGCAAAGTAATGAACAAGAGAGGGGTCAGTCTCAGGAAACTGGTTGATGACACAGAATTGTGTATATCAAGATTAAGAAGAAAGAGAGATATAGGCAGAGTGTAAATATATATAGTACAGAGGTCCAGGGCAGATAGCAGAGCCTGAATGATAAATAAGGTAAGTGACACATTGCATTGCATATTGTGGAATAAAGGAGAATCCATTACACATAAGAAGCATGTGACAATGAAGGCAATGTCTATCAGGTAAAGTAGGAATGAAAGGAATAAGAAAGGATCAGACCAGGTGAGGTGATGTTGGTGCAGCCACATGATTGAATAGGGCAGTGTCCATGAGGTCAGCCCAGGCACTGCCTGGAATGTTGAGGTGGTGGAAATCTGTGAAGATCTCAGACCATAGGTCTCAACCAAGGTGGTCAAGGGAGAGAGAAGGTGACACAGGAGGAAAAGGGTGGGAGAGTCCCTAGAAACTGTAACACTAACTGGACTGTAAAAAAAGCAGAGAAACTGTTGGAGTTGACATTCTTCCAAGAGTTGTCATTTGAGGGTGTGTGTTACCAAACCAATGCTTAATTACAATCTACTACTGAATTTCTCATCCACCTCATCAGCCCTCCTTTCCTTGTTGGTGTATACTGATCTCTACACAGTGACATATCTAGCTGCCAATATTCCATTGAGAAGAGAGTGAACAAGAAGACAGGATTTGATACAGTTATAAATGCACACTACAAAACTGGATGGAATAAAGCTTGAACATTGAATGCTAAGTAATTTAACTATAGATGTTGTGATTTTGACAGGGCTGGATTCAAATAATTGCTTGCATGGCACTTTCATCAGAATAAGTGTGATATCATTGATATGCTTGTTGCATAAGTTCACAGTTTAATCAAAATACTTTCTTCAATCCTCACCACCAATGCCATTCAGTACTCCAACACTTCCTTCAGGTCCTAATGGCCAATGCCACTTGCTACAAGATGAAGTTAGTATGTGAAAAGCCATGTCACTTTACTACCTACACATATGGTGGTGCAAGATTATGTCCATGACAAGTTTTGTTTTTTCCTCCACATCATTTGCAGCAGAATACTTGACAAAGAACTTGTCCAGAGTTTTGGATACTTGAATAGATATTCCAGATGCTTTATACCTTTGTACTGCCAAGGAAAAGGGGTCTTCAGCTTTGTTTTGGACCAGAGTAAAGGAATATTGAAGCAGAAGCAAAAGATCTATTAGGGAGGGTATTTATAAAGTTATCAACATTCAAAATTAATTAACTTACCAATGCCATTTTGAAGAATCTTTTTCTTTTTGTTGGTTGGCTTTTTAGTCTAAAATACACAGGGAATTGGTATGATAAACATATTTCCATAAATAGACATGCCATGGACATTGTCCCTCTTGTTTGAAGAGAGCTCTGAAATATATGAGATTATTTTAGCAAATGCATGGCACAATCAAATGATAGAAGATTTACTGGGTGGAACTCAGTATTGGTGACAATCTGGATGGTATTAGTTGTGATATATAGAGCTTGAGGATAAAAACTTACTATCTATTCAAATTAAAATAAGAATATTTAAATTATCATACAACTATCTTACCTTCTAAATGCCAAAAAAGCACAAATGTAAATAACAAAAAGATATTTCATCACAAGGTATAACTTACATCCTATAGATATATCAATTAATGTCTGCACAATATTTAGAAGCAGCAAGATAATCCTTACCAGCTAATGTAATTGAAGAAATAATAGAATTATTGCATATCCAAAAATAAAATAACAAGTCTAATAAGCAGAGTGCAGATGTTCATTGTAACTTAGGTCACTTACATTCTGTTTTGTAAAAGCATGGAAAAAGGCATGTGAATATTAGTGGTCCAGATTGTTGATGTATATTATATATTACCTTCTGTGAAAATGAAAGTTAATGTTAACCAATTAGTAATAGACAACATTATTCACTGTTATCTGAGATTAAAGTACTTACTTGCTATCAATGGGAAAGTGATAGAAACAATGGATATGAATCAATGGTAACTAATATTGTCTTCTGCATATATAGAAGCACATACAAACTATTAGTGAAACAGTTATGAAAACAAAGAATACAAAGAAATCATCAGCATTATTATTATTCCAAATCTCTATTGAACAACTTACTTGCTGTCAATGGAAGAGCAGAAGAAGGTATACTATTCAGCATCATTCTCATTTCAAATCCACATTAGACCACTTACTTGCTATCAATTGGAGAGCAGGAGGGATACTAATCAGCAGCATTCTCATCTCAAATCCATATTAGATCACTTACATCCTATCGACATGGGAGCAGAAGGGGGCATGCTGATTAGTAGCATTTTCACTTCAAATCCACATCAGACAACTTACTTCCTATCAATGGAAGAGCAAAGAAGGCATGCTGATTAGCAGTATCCTCATTTTAAATCTATATCACACAACTTACTTTCTATCATCAGAAGAGCAGGAGGATATATACTAATCAATAACATGCTCATCTCAAATCCATGTCAGACCACTTACTTTCTATCAATGGAGGAGCAGGAGGCATGCAAATTAGCAGCATTCTCATCTCAAATCCACATTAGATCACTTGCTTGCTATTAATGGGAGAGTAGGAGAAAGCATTCTCATTAGCAGCATTCTCATCTCAAATCCACATTAGACCACCCACAAACTATCAACACAGAAGCAGAAGGATATATGCTAATCAGCAGCATTCTCATTTAAATCATACCTAACAACTTACAACCTATAAATGGAAGATTAGAAGGAGATATATCCCAAATCCACCTAGACTACTTACAGACTATCAATGGAAGAGTGGAAGGAGGCATGCTAATCAGCAGCAGCCTCATCTCAAATGCATATTAGATGACTTACTCCCTAGTCATGGAAAAGCAGAAGACATGCTAATCAACAGCACTCTCATCTCAAATGTACACCAAATAACTTACTTCCTGTTAATGGGAGGGCAGGAGGAAACATTTTGATTAGCATATTCTCATTTCAAATCCACATCAAACCACTTACATTCTATCAACAGTGACAGGAGCCAGAGAACATGTGCTAATTAGCAGCATTCTCATTTCAAATCATATCTGAAAACATACCACCTATAAATAGGAAAGCAAGAGGAGGCATGCTGATCAGCAGCATTCTTACTTCAAATCTCCATCAGACAACTTACTTCCTATCATTCAAAGAGCAGGAGAGTGTATGATGATTAGCACATTCTCATCTCAAATCCACATTATGTAGACCACTTACTCGCTATTAATGAGAGAATGGAAAAAGACATGCTTATCAGCAATATTCTCATTCCAAATCCACATCACACCACTTACAATCTATCAATGGAAGAGCAGAAAGTAAGGTGATCAGCAGTATGCTCATTTCAAATCCACATCAGATCCCTTACAAGCTATCAATTGGAGAGTAGAAGGAGACATGCTAATTAGCAGCATTCTCATCAAATCCATATTAGACCACTTACAAACTATCAATGAAGGAGGAGGAGGCATGTTGATCAGCAACATTCTTATCTCAAATCCATACCAATCACTTACATGCTATGAGTGGGTAAATAGGAGGCATGCTGGTTAGCAGCATTCTACCATTACATTCATATCAACCACTTACTCCCTATCCAATGGAAGGGCAGGAAGATGCATGCAAATCAGTGACATTCTCATTTCAGATCCACATCAGACCACTTACTTGCTATTATTGGAAGCATAGGAGAAGGAATCCTAATCAGCAGCATTCTTGTCTCAAATCCACTCAAAATAACTTACTGCCTATCAATGTAAGGATAGAAGGAGGCATGCTGATTAGCAGTATTCTCATCCCAAATCCACAGCAATCACTTACATGCTATCAATGGGTGAATAGGGAGATATTTACTAATCAATAGCATTCTCATTCCAAAATCAGACCACTTACTCGCTATCATTGGAAGACCAGGAAGAGGCATGCTGATCAGCAGCATTCTCATCTAAATCCACTTCAAATGACTTACTCCCTGTCAATGTGAGAGCCCAAGGGGGATACTGATCAGAAGTGTTCTCATCTCAAATCCAAATCAGACCACTTACTTGCTATCAATGGAAGAGCAAAAGTAGGCATTCTGATTAGCATTATTCTTATTTCAGATCCATATGAGACCACTTACTCGCTATCAATGGGAAACCAGGAGAAAGCATGGTGATCAGCAGTACTCTCATTTCAAATCCACACTAAACCACTTACCCACTATCAATGGGAGAGAAAAAAAAGGCATACTAATCAGCAATATTCTCATCTCAAATCCACACCAGACCACTTACAGACTATCAATCAAAGAGCAGGAGGTATGCTAATCAGCAGCATTCTTATCTCAAATCTATACCAACCCACTTACAACCTATCAATGAGAGAGGAGGCATTATGATCAACAACATTCTCATTTCAAATCCACATCACACAACTTACTTTCTATCAATGGGAGAGTAGCAGGATACATGCCATTCAGCAGCATTCTCATCTCAAATCAATACTAAACAACTTACAGACTATCAATGGGAGAGCAAAAAGAAGTTTGCTGATCAGCGGTATCCTCACTTTGAATCCACACCAAACCACTTACCCACTGTCAATGAAAGAGCACAAGGCATGCTTGTCAGTAACATTCTCATCCCAAATCTACATCAGATAGCTTACTCCCTGTCAATGAAAGAAAGAGTAGAAGACATGCTCATCAGCAGTATTCTCATCTGGAATCCACATAAGACCACTTACTTGCTATCATTGGACAGAAGGAGGCATGCTCATCAGCAGCTCCCCCATTTTAAACCCACATCAGATCACTTACAAACTACAGTATCAGCAGAAGAACACCAGGAGGTACCTTCATTAATAGCATTTTGATGGTATGTTAATAGAAAATACTTACAATCTGCAGACCCATGATCAATACCTGGCCTGAAAATGCATAACTGATCACTTACAGCCTGTTGTCACAATAACAGTCATCAAAATCAACACAATCTTGTGAATAAAATTATGTATTGTCTTTCAGATCCCACTTACTTGCTTTATATTCAATGATCATGATGGTTGCAAGAATGTATATGAAACCATTAGTCTTCTTTTTCCCAGATGTACTCTAATCAGAGCCTTACACCCTATCATGTCATATGATACCAATATCAGTCCATTAGCCATGCTATCTCTGACTTTATTTCAAATCACTTACTGCCTGATAGCCAAAAAAAGCAATGGCATCAAACAAATACATTAATAAGATGTTGACTTGTATACATTTCTGTATGACTTACTTCCTTTGAATTCAAAATAATAATATACAAAATTCATCAGCACCAGCTTTTTCTAGTCTCCATCAGATTGCTCACCTGCTATCAATGCACAATTGGTGGAATAGGTTATAATAAATCTTCCTGGATTGATACACCACTTACATCCTACCAATGTGGTAAAGCATGTGAGTTTGTCATGACCTTAATGTATAATATATCACATACTCTCTTCATGGTCAGATTAAGGCAATCAATCAGTTAGCTCTTTTCAAATCCACATGATGATAATTACCTAACCAACCATCAATATCATTCAAGCATATAATCAATTTTTATCTCAATATTCTTAACTCAAAATCTTACCTGAGTGTGTGGAAACCAACTTGCCAATGCCTCACCCAGGTCAAGAGCCTTCTTCTTCTTGGTGGCCTTGAACTCAGCATAAGGTACCAAGGCACTTCATAGCATCAATACTGTAGATACCTTGTACACTCAAAGACTGCTTTACTTACTGTCTCACTGCATATTCAATGCATAGTAGAATATTCTTTTCTTGTGCTGTAACCAGCAACACCTGCAATGATGCATCATTCAATGCAGCTGCAGTCTGTTCCAACAATATGTTACATCCAGTGTCAGATGTATCCATCCCTGGAAATAGAATCAATAGAGCAGAATACAGGTGAGAGCATATTGATACAAACTTTCCAGTTTTACAGATGCCTGTGGAGGAAATTTCATTTCACACAAATCCCCCCATATATTTCTCTTGGAAAAAACCTCTTCAGCACACTTACTTTGCCTCACAAGTTGATCTTCTAGAGGCAGTAGCAGGTCTTCAGGATGGAATGCCTGTGCTATGAGAGCATCACACTTGGTGAATAGCACCACAACTGGCACTAGCAACCAAATCAATCAGTTCAGAACACATCATCAACCAGAATCCATCACCATGCCCAGTGTCACATTCACCAAAAAACCTTTCCTCTGCAACAGTGATAGCACGATGAAATTGATCCATTGGGATACAATACCTACTCATATTAGAGTAGTAATTACAACCCAACACAATATACCCACTCACCATATAGCGTGAATCTGCTTCTTGAGGAAAGTTGTGCTGGCGTGCTCTGCGATGAAGTTCTTCATATTCTCAAACTCATGCTCACGGCCAGCCTCAAATCCAGGAGAGTCATGGAAGACAAATCTCTTGTTGCTCTTGAAAACCATCTCATGATTGATGTTGTGGAGTCCA
>JBBPNS010000284.1:0-17319 GCA_038090995.1 Boletus vermiculosus
AAAACCACTCTCCGGCAGCACACCGCCCTCCTCATGCAGCCGCCAAAGAGGGTGGGGCCGGCTCCAACGGTCTGGCAAAGTATACGAGCCATTATATTAGCGTCCTGTACGTCGTCTGCCGACGGAGTGAGGCCCCCTTCCTCATACGTTTCTTATCAGATTTGAATGTTCTTCTCGTTTGTATTCCCATATCCGTATGTCTTATGATTTCTTTCTCTTCTTTTGCGCTAATATTCGCTTTCAGTGGGCACTAAATTTCGCGTTGCCTAACCAGTATACGCTCATCTTCGTCTGTGAGCGGTCGTCTTTCATTCTCCCCTGGTCGCTGTCAGCTCACTTCAACAGTCTCCTTTCTTGCCATCGTGCCTCTTGCCAAGGTGGGTCATTGACTCGGAAATTACAACCTAGTATTCATGAATCACCAGCTGCTTGCATTTGCTACGGACGAATTATCGATGCGGGTCGGGCAAACCCTAGCAGGCCTCATGAATGCCACACTCGTAAGTGTGATCGGTAGCTTTTTACCGGCCTTTTGACATTTTTCTTCTTAGGGAAATGCGTAAGTGAACCCTCGTTGCAATTCTGGATAGGCTTATTTCTCCACGCATTTCTGCCCGCAGTGTCGAGTTGATTGTTTCGGTATGTTAGACCCCGCCATGTATACCTACATGTCGCATTCTCATTGCGCGTTCTGTCAGATCATCGCCTTGACCAAGTGTGAGCTAGACATCGTGCAGTCATCCCGTGCGTAAAACGCTTTCTCCGTCGGTTGCACATTTCCGGACTCACAGCCTCTGCTAGTTGTGGGGTCTATCTTAAGTAATTTGCGTAAGTCTTGAGCCGTACCATCACCTGCTTCCCCATTAATTTTGCCCTGCCACACAGTGCTCGTGCTCGGCATGTGTTTCTTTGCGGGTGGCCTGAGATTCTCGGAGCAGGGTTTCGGGATCAGTATGTCTCTCTCCATCGCATTGTCATTCGCACTGTTTGAAACTTTGAATCAAAAGTCTCGGCACAGATGAATTCAACTCTTCTGACCATCAGTGTCATCGCCGTCCTTCTCCCTGGTGCCTTCGTGTTGGCCCTTCAAGGGTCTTCTACTGACGATCCAGCCACCGTTGATCAATCGATTCTTAAGATGAGTCGTGGGGTGCGTTCACTAACATCGGGGATAAATGGACATATCTGAGCTCTTCACAGGTCGCCATCATTCTACTCTTTAGTACGGGGTTTCTCTCGAGTCATGATTGGACGACTAACGCCGATTTTTTGCCTTTCAGTCTATGCATCCTTCCTCTTCTTCCAGCTTTCTTCGCACAAAGGCCTCTACCAGGACGATAGCGAAGAAATTCTGGAATCAAAGAAATACGCGGTCAACCCATTCAAGTTCAAGAAATTCCGTCGTGGAAAGCAACCTGCGGCGCCCCAATACGCTGAAAGGCCACTGGTCACCTCGCCCCCGTCCTCTCCCAGTGCCCCTTTCTCGACGTCAGGGGACAAGCCGGCACATATTGCTCAGCCAAGGTCCGATCCGGAGTCGGGTTATGGTGTCGCGCCAATGCTACCTGAGGAGGAAACCGAGGAGCCTCAAATGAGCGTTCCTGTGTCTGTCGGACTCTTGGCCGTCGTCACCGTAGTAAGTTTATTGGTTATATGTGCCCCTAATGGCAAAGGCGATCGTTGACGAACTGCGTAGCTCGTCGCTGTTACTGCAGAGTTTCTCGTAGACTCCATCAATGGGCTGGCGGCAACCGGAGCTATTAATAAGGAGTTCATCGGTGTTATTCTCCTCCCCATCGTCGGAAATGCGGCAGAGCACGTCACGGCGGTGACTGTGTCCGTCAAGGACAAGTTGACGCTGAGTCTGGGTGTTGCAGTCGGCTCCAGCATCGTTAGTTCTCCTTCACTATACACCGCTTCCAGAATTCAATAACCTTGTCCACCAGCAAATCGCGCTCTTCGTCATTCCGTGCGTTGTCCCCCCTCCTCTCCTAGGTTACTGACGTCGGTACTATGGACGCTTACCTTTCTCACCAAACACAGGTTTATCATCACGTTAGGATGGATACTCGGCAAGCCGCTCACACTCCTGTTTGACCCTCTCCAGTCCATCGTCATGTTCCTTTCAGGTGCGTCCCCCTCTGCTTTCCCCTTACAAATCCAGCGATCTGCAACCCGTGACGGTCCATATAGTGCTCACGGTCAACTACGTCCTCCAAGACGGCAAGTCAAACTGGCTCGAAGGGACGATCCTCATGTGTACGTTTCTCATTGCCTTGACCTGTCTATGTCGATCCCACCGGCTGTTTTTTTTGTTACTGACCACACGTGATAATTAGGCCTCTACCTCATCCTCTGTGTCACGTTCTGGTATTACCCCGGTACGTCGCTGTTTGGAGTCTACCCGGTTCCGGTGCACGTACCCGTGTTTAGTGGTGTTTCTGATACACGCACGTTTCAGGTGCTGATCCAGTGCTGACATGTTGAGATGTCAGAAGACATGCCTACTCGGGCCCACAAGGATCGTGGTCCAGTCAACGTGTCCCTACGCACGTTCCGGTCGCTCAGACTATGCCCGTCCGTCTACGTTCTACTTTACGCATCCCCCCGATATTTGTGGACGCGCTTTGCCTTACAGGTTTATTTAATGAGTTTCGGACGATCATGTAGATACCTCTACATCCAATGACTTTTCTTGGCATCGGCATTGTTACACCGACGCGTGGTGATCCCGCACTATAAAGGAGTGGCGTCATTGAAGGTGAGTTTGAATTATAGAGCTGCGCACGGCGGAGCTATCCAGGTGAGACGTTACAAGCACCATTCAGTCGGCTTAGGGGCTGGCTACAATTGTTTCATTTTAACCTCCATACACACCCCGCACACCAAAAAACCAACCAGACCCTCAAATTTCTTATGCCTCCAAAACGCCGCATACAAGACGGTCAAAGGACAGTCCGATTCATGAGTTGTCCTACAGCTTCGCCTTGTCCCCATTCGTCAGCGTCACCGCGGCGCTAGTCAAAACGCTAGTCCCTCGTTCCTTGGTTTTCGTAGCTATAGCAATCACGAAACATGAGCACACGCATTTCCGCCATTCCTATTTTGTTTAACCAAGGAAGAGAAGCGCGACGTACTGAATATCACCCTGTTGCCTTCCTTCCACATCTCTGTGATAAGCGTCTCACCGGGGAACACGATGCCGGCAAACCTGCGGGTTATGGGAAAATAAGTCAGTGAACCCTGAATCACAAATGACATGATCCGGCGGGAGTTCCTTCGAACCAAGAACCCCACGTTTTTTTCCGCGACGTACCGGACTTTGATGTCCCGGTAGGGACCAAACGTCTTGAGCACATGCTTGCCTGCGATCCCCATGAAACAAAGTCCTTTGTGTCATCACACCCCCACAACCATTTGATTCTTGTCAAATGCAGAAAACGTTCGACTCGGCAAAAGTGGCGTACCGTGTAGTATCGGCTTATCAAACCCGCCAATCGCAGCAAAATCAGGCGAGATCTGGGATCGAAACGGCCGATTCGAACATCCGAGTCGTTCGTTCAGCGAGGATGCCAAATGGGGATCAGACGGCGTATATATAAAGATATATGTAAAAGTGAATGTGTGCTTTCAGACCCGCGTTCACTAAAAGAGGGAGGGAGGACGCCTACGTGTAACGGATTGTAATCCCCGCTCAGACTGATTTACGCGATTTGAACGCTCGATGTGAGAAATTGCCCAAGATAGAGATCGCCAACGACGATGGGGGGAACTGACCGATATAATGCAGCCTGCGTGGGTGACGTCTTTTCTTCTATGACAGCATCTGGTGCGCGTTTCGGTGGTACATTTGCTGCCGTCGCTGCACCCCTGTCTATAACAACGTCCGGGGTCGCATGGGTGAAAGGAAAACGTTGGGCGTAAACCGAGTTCGGCCGATAAAAAAATGAAAAACGTACCGGTTCCTGAACGCTTACCCCCGAAGCCGCCCGCGCCGCGGATGAAGACGGTGGCTTGGTTTTCAAAGAGAAGCTGTCCCGTGTCCTTGTCCCTGGTCTGGACGAGGGTCGTGACAGAAGCAGCCTTGCCCTTATCCAGGACTTCGAGTAGCCTTGTGTTCCGTGTGGTCAGTCGACCCGAGCTGATGGGATTAGTTTCGTTACACACCGGGTTGTGTTCACGACGTTCGCTTCAGCAGGTATAGGAGCTTTAATAGACAAGTATTGTTCGCCGTGCAAAAGCTTTGCCTACAACAGAAAAGGAAAGGAAAGGAAAGAGGCGGAAATGTCATCGCCCGCCAATGGCAAAGAAAACGCAGTCAACGATCTCGTTTGGATCCGGGAAAGGAGGGCGGGGAGTGCAGGATCTTAACCTGAGACACGTACCGGGTTGAAATTCGGGAGCCATCCGAGCGGTACAGCTGAGCTAGCACTAAACTGTGGGATGACCCCAAAGGTGGGGAGAGCAGCAAACTCCTCGTGATTCTCGTACGTCCATTGAAGCTCTTGCTCAGTAGCGCCGATACCGAGGTTGTAAAGGATAACGTCCCGCTCCGTGTACGAGTAATCTTCGTCCTCCGGAATCTGTTTCTTCGCGTCTGCTACCAACTGAGAGTCTTCGGGATCGACGAAAACAGAGGGTAGCTTGGACATGGTTCTGTTACTTGTTAGTCAATGAATGTAAAGACGAGGTCGCTGCTCGAATGCGCGAGGGAACGTCCGGTAACGAAATCACATGCCAGGAAAGATCAGCGCTTATAATAACCTCGTGCACCAATAGTATTGCAGTACTGCGTAATATACTATAGTTGGGTATTACTGCTAGGTAGGTAAAAGGCAGAACCCGATTAGTACAGTCGAAACCAGTGAACCCCACAGATCTACGAGCAATTGGCGAAAACACTTGGTGAACCTGCAAAGTCAATCAATCGGGTCAGGCACAAAACCAGACACAAAGCAAACACATTGCGCTACCAGGATAATAAAAGAATGTGAGACAGGCAATGAGATACAGGCCTAGTGACACCTCAGCACGAACTCTATGAGCCTCAAGGGGGACGCGACTCACATATGAGGATCACACCCTCCAACCAGTTTGATTTACCGTCTTGGACAGCGTACTTCACCGTGAGCACTGGACAACACATGAATAGATCGTGACCGTGGAGCATTTATTGTCGCACTACACTTACCAGAAAGGAACATAACAATGGACTCGAGCGGGTCAAATAGGAACGACATTGGCTTCCCAATCATCCATCCCAATATGACCATCGAACTGTGATGATGGGCGGTAGATACAACATGCAACAGACCACGAGTTGAGCGAATATACGTACGGAATGACGAACAGTGCGATTTGCTAGGTGGGGTAATCCTGAGCGCCTTTGTACAACGTAGAGTGATCAGATCCTACTCACGATACTGGAGCCGACCGAAACGCCCAGGCTAAGTGTTAATTTGTCTTTCACGGACACCGTCACTGCGGTGACGTGGTCCACTGCGTTTCCGACGATGGGTAGGAGAACGACACCAACGAACTCTTTGTTAATGCCAGTATACTCCGTCATGCCATCTATGGAGTCAACAAGGAAATTCGCAGTGACGGAAACGAGCTGCATTGCGATGCGAACCTTACATCAGTGCCGTTTTGGTTGGGATGGTGGAAAGACGCACCGCTGTGGTGACTACCAAGAGGCAGAATGATACTGTTGCACTCATCTGAGGCTTTTGTTCCTCGGACTGCTCGCTGTTTTCCAATCGTATAATAGGTGGTCCAGAATTATCGAGATCGGTCATTGGGCCACTCTGCTCAGTCGATGCAACGTTATCCTCTTGAAAGTGCGCGTTCTCCGTTTGCGACGGAAGCAAATCAACGGGCGACACAGGCCCGTCGTGGCTCGGCGTCGAAAATGTCTTCACCTGAAGAAACCTCCTCTTCAGCTTCCCCGTGAAGGGATTCTCACCAATATATTTTTTCGATATAGATATTTCGCCGCTATCATCCTGATAGAGATCTTTGTGGGAAGAGAATTGGAAGAACAAATAAGACATGTAGACTGAAGAATGAGAAGAAACATCAGCTTTGCAAGGATACCTTGGAACACAGAGACCATACTAAAGAGTAGAATGATGGCGAACTGGAAAAAACAGACGTGAGACTGGGTCATAAATTAGGACCCAAGGAAAAAACCTTACACCGTGACTAGTTTTGAGGATTTGCTGGGTGGCAGTGGCCTCATCAAAATCTGGAAGCCCTTGAAGAATCGTGAGGAAGGCTACGGGCAACAGGACTGCGATGACACTGATTGTCAACAATGATGAGTCGAGTTGTGCGGCACCTTCGGATTGCCAATTGTCAAGTAGGGAATAATAGTGATGCGCCCGAGAAACACGCACTCGCACCAAAGCCCTGTTCTGAGAATCGCAAACCCCCTGCGAAGAAACACGTGCCGAGAACCAGCACTATGATAATCTGACATTAGTAAAACAGTCAATGGAAGTGTCAATCACACTTGCATATGTTACTCAGAATAGACCCAATAACTAGAAGCGCGGTGGATGTCAGGTAGGTGCAACACGCACATGAATACTATCAGCTCACGCGATGATTGTACGATCGTGAGTTGACATTTAGTCAGCGCAATGATCTAAGGTGAATGTAAAACGAGGAGAGCGCATAAGCGTTCACGATACTCTACATACCGAAACAACAAATTCAACACTGTGGGGCAGAGTGGTGAGCGGTCATGTTTTCGAACATCACGGTTTGACTTGCGTGTTTCCCTACGTAGAATATGTGAGAAGGGATTGCGGTATATTTGCAACGCACTGACCAAGGTTGCATTGATGAGACCAGCCAATGTTTGTCCGACACGCAGTGAGAGTTCTTCAGTAGCAAAAGCGAGCAGCTGATCGACCCGTAAATACAAGACTGTGGGTGATACTGAAATTCTATCAACTAACCTGAGCCAACGGTATTAACGCTATGAAGGAGCCTGGGGGAATAAAATCAGCATGCAAGAAAGGAGGTAGCACACAAGCATACAGGCAAACACAGCGGTATGTTGATTTGGTATGGCAAAATTCAGTGCCCACTAAACAAGGATAATCCAATTTGGTTATAGTATTTAATAGGGAGAAAGACCATACAGATATTGGGATGAAGATAAGGAGTATATTCAGATCTAAAAAGTAACCGACGTGAATTGGAATCCAGAACGAGATAACAACTTACAAGATGACAGCACTATTGATCTGACACTTCCCCACACAGTTGGAGACGGCCCGACTCCTCTATCTGGTTTCAAGAGTGAAGCTGCATGTCGTAAAATAGAACTCCTCTTCCGCCGAGCGCTTCTTCTTCCATCAGCACTCGATCTCCTCACGTTCACCGAAGTAGACGACCCCTGGGATATACCGCCATCTCGGATATCATCTCTTTGTGTAAAATCACGTGGTATATCCGTATCAACACGTCTAGATGGTTCCACTGTATCAAGAATCACCAGGTTGGATCAAATCGGAACATGAAGTCAACCACTCACTTGTCGGGATGAGGCAACAGAATCTGGATCAAATTAGAGGAGTAGCAGATGGGTAAGAGGTGTCCGAGGTCGGAATAAATTGTATTATTCGATCCGTGTGGGCTGACCTCCTGAAAGTCGAGCGTTAAGCAACGCGTGTAAACTTGAAACACCATTCACGACTCTCACATAACGTCACGTGTTCTCGCGTCAACGACATCCTGATGATCCCCCACTGCGTCCCGCGTCCGACACGCGCTATCCATCATGCAAATAGGTGATTACACCGTACACATCCTCGTTGACGACAAAGAATTAGAAGAACACCGCGTCGCGTTCGAGACTCCAACGAGAACGACGTGTTGGATCGCTTCAGAGCAAGACAAGGTAAACCACGACGCGTTCCATATCCCCTCTGGTCTCAAACAACCGCTCGGCCAGACGTTCAGCATCAAATGGCGTTGTCACGCCCAAACCCGCACTAAAGGGAACGCAGGCTGGGTGACCGTCGACGGCATCTTCTGTGGCGGATCACCCATGTACCCTGGTCGTTTAGGCGAGGGGGATACGGGAGAAATGTCAAACATCGGTACTGATACCAAAACGCGCGATTTCATGTTTTCGCGTATTCAGCTTAGCGGTTGAGTTTTCTTCTTTTCTTTTATCGTGCAACTGGGGCTGAGAAATTCGTCTTTGAAATCTAGATGACGCTCGATTGCTCAGTAAAGAGGTTCCCCGAGGATTTGGGGAGATCTCTTTGGAAATCGAACATGGGAGGCTGGTCAAAGACCGCCGTGTTCGCCACAAGGATATGGGTGTGCCGGACGACGATGACAAATTTCACGAGACGTCGAACAAGGCAGCTCACCATCGGATAGGGTAAGTCTTGACGTTGAGATGATCGCTCACGCATCATCCAATATCCTTAGCTTCGGTCCGGAGAAAGCCAGGAACGATCGCCCTTCCAAATCCGTTTCCCACCTGGTTGTCAATGATGAACCATCGCTGTTCTTTATTTTCAAGTACAGGCCAATCGGTAACATCGGTTTCCATTCTGTTTTCGCTTTCGTGGGCTTTTAACTCGATATCTCAGCTTTATTACAGGCACATGGTCTTGTTCAGGGACCAAATGCCTCTGATAACAATCCTAGTCCCGAACCACAACCTACCAGATCCCAGAGCAATGAGTGCCATAAAGCTGAATTGCAAGAGCGGATACAGAATCTGAAGGTATCCGAATCTCATGTTTTCGTTGATACTGTATACGTTCTCACATTCGTGTAACAGAATGAACTCAAAAGACTTCAAGATCTGGAAACCAGGTTGTCAGAAACACCAAAGCCTAAGAGAATCAAAAGCGAAGATTCTGGGCTAGGCAAACAATCTTCTATTTCTGAGGTTATTGATCTTACCATGGACTAATTTTGGATCGGCCACTTTACTGACTCCAACATAACCACCTTGTAAGAATAGCAGTCCTTATTCTTGGTTCATTGTTCTGTAAATGTTCCATAACATCATGCAGCCATTCCCATCTGTAACAACAAGCTCTGAAAGCCGGGATTTGATTTGATTAACATTTATGCAGATCAAGTTGTACCATCGGGTGATCATCTACAATCACATTATTCAAACAAAAGCGCACTATACATATTTCACAATTTCGACTTGACAGGCTCCCCCGTAGTGTTGTCCAAATTCGCCATGAGCGTCGCCATACCTTCTGCTGCCGTCGCCGGATGTGTCGCCCGCCCATCATCTACGCACCCAGACTCAGTCAGCGACGAACCCAAAAGCACGTCAAGGCAGGAACACGCACCAAAGTTGGTAAACACGTCCCATTTCGCGAGGACGTTCTCGGGGGTCAAGGTCACGTTCGTTGGGAAACCGTGTCCACCCGTCCGTTGCCACCGCGTCTCAGCTGCCCAGCCGCCCGATATCTCAAACAATCTCCCCGTCGTTTCGGTGTTGTCTTGGCTGGTGAGGTAGCCTACGACGGGGGCGATGTAATCGGGCTGGGTGGGTGTTGGTTAGTGATCAAACTCTTCAGAGACGCCGGAGTCGGGTTACCTTATAAGCATCGACCATCTCTTTCGGCCTGGAGATCACGTCAGTGGGAGTTGTGGTGGAGGGTTAAACGTCGACTGACCATACTGTCATCGTCATCGCGGTACCGGCACTTGGAGCAATGACGTTGCAAATAATGTTGTACTTCTTGCCTTCGAACCCAAGGGTCTTTGTCAATCCCATGATAGCGGCTTTGGCCGCACAGTACTACCCAAAAAGCGCATGAGACGGCGATGAAAGCCAGCAAAGGTACAACTCACGTTGGTCTGCCCAAAGTTTCCGTCTGAAGAAATGTGATCTCAGGACGCAAAGTAGCACCACTGTACGTATATCAACTCACAGATACCGACTTGCGAACACGTGGTCACAATCCGTCCATACTTTTGCTTCTGGAATATCGGCCACACGGCTTTGGCACACTAGCGTTGCCATCAACAAACCATCGACATGCAGGATCCCCTGAGAGAACCAACCTTGAAGGTACCTCTGAGATGGACAGCCATCACGAGATCCCACTCTTGTTCCGACATGGCAGCAAACGAGCGGTCTCGCAACACACCCGCGTTCGCCACGAGAACGTGCACACCACCAAACGCGTCCAAGGCGGCCTTGACGATGCGATCACCGTCTTCTGCGGAGCAGATGACAGGCGCTGCCTTTCCACCAGCTACAACGAGTTGCCCGTCAGGATTCAGAACCTCAGGCAAGCGAGGTTCACTTGCCTTGCCGGACTTCTTCGCATACCGCGTTGGCTCCCTTTTCGCTAACGTCGTTTACAACGACATTGGCTCCGAGTCGACCATACATGAGAGCATAGGCACGACCAAGACCAGCACCAGCTCCAGTAATGATGACAGTTTGGCCGCCAAATCGAACGGGTGACGTCGATTGAGGATTCGGCGGCAGAGTGGAAGCAACATCGAGCTGTTAAAGCCATGATTAACGATTCTCTCGTGTCAGAGCAGATTACATACCGTGCTCTCGACGTCTGCAGGTGACTCTGGACTGTGATCCTGTCAGAATGAAAGCATATAACGTGCATCGCTCGCACTCACTATCTTGGGTCTGAAAAGTCGGTGACTTCTGACCACTTGAGTTTGACCTGAATGCCTATAAGATGACACCGAGCTAGAAACGGGAAATGCGCCTCACAGCAGAAGGCGTAAACGTTTCATCCGTCCTCCAGATAGCCCCCTTGCTCCTCTCCCACCGATTCTCTGCAACGAACCCTGCTCCGACTTCAAACACGCGTCCCGATGCGTCCGGACCATCAGGGTGACACACGGCAGCGACAAATGGTACCACGAAATCAGGCTAGCAAAAACACCCGCGTTCAGACATTGATCCACAGGATCCATAAACCTAGCATACCTTCAACTTCGCGAGAACCTCGGGCGGCATGATGGTTTCTGTCATCTTTGATGCGGCCACCTGGCAGATCGAACACAGTCAACACACGTGTCACAGATGACGCACCAAAGAAAACTCACGGGTGCAACCGCAATCGCATTAATATTGTACTTGGTGCCTTCCCTCGCAAGCGCTTTCGTAAATCCAATTAAACCCATCTTTGCTGCACTGTAGTTTGCCTGACCAAAGTTACCTGTTATAATCACACATATATTTAAGCAACCACACAAGATGTTGCACAGAAAACGTACCATAGATGCCCGCAGCGCTCGCCACATTAATAACCCGCCCAAACTTTTGATTGCGGAAATGCGGCCAAGCAGCCTTGGTACAGGCATAAGCACCCTTGAGATGTACCGCAATAACCTGATCAAACTCGGCGTCCGACATGTTCTTGAACCTATCCCAGTCAACCATGCGCATAAGTTTTCCAAACTTACAGAAAGGACGGCAACGCACCCCTTGTCCCGTAATATGCCTGCATTGTTCACAAGGATGGTGACTCCCCCAAAAGCATCGATGGCGCTTCGTATCACAGCCGCACCGTCCGTCACCGAAGATGTGTTCACAACGGCACTGCCGCCCGCTGGCAACGGTGACACTGGTCAGCACCAGAACCACAGCGCCACAGACAACAAGACACGATCAATGAACCACCCACCTCGCTTGATCTCATCGACCACCTTCTGCGCTGCTTCTCCGTTGAAATCATTCACGACGACGTTGGCACCGCGAGCAGCAAACAAGAGTGAATACCTAGGATAGAAGCACAACGGATTCGCGTGAGAAGGTCGTCGCGTTCCGTGTACGAGACGTACGCTTTTCCTAGTCCTCCGCCTGCGCCGGTCACGACGACTGTGTGGCCTTTGAACGACAACGACATGAGGTACCCGGTAAAGTGACTGTGAGTGGTGTCTGAAACTGCCGTCTCCCTGTGCGAACTCGCTAAATGCTATTAGGAGAGCGAGAATCACATGTACACAGGTTCGGGACTCGGCAGGTTTTTGTCAGATGCGGACTCATGTGAATGGGTATCTCTTGAGACAGAGAATAATAATTATTGATGATTCGATGAGACGAGTAGGCACCCGGCAGCTACTACGTGCTACACAGTAACGCAGAAAACGGCTCAAAGAGCTATTCGAGACGGGAGCGTACAGGAAACAAGTAGAATTGAAGCGCTCAGGTCAATCAAGTGATGGGGAAAGTGCAGACAAAACCCAATCGAAATAAGAAGCCGACAAATGTCGAGCCGTGGATGAATAATGTGAATGTGTAGATAGGAAAATAAAAATGATAGACACAGAAAAAGAAGATAACAAAGCGACCAGAGACAGACGGAGAGAAAGAGAGGGATGGTGCATGGCATACAGATGTGTCTGCGAAAGAATGCCGAGGATGCGTGCGAGATGGCGATGCATAGGCAAAACAAGCATGTATACGTGATTAGATGAATACGATGTGTTTCGCAATAGTGCGCAGCGGCAAACAGATGATGGGAGAAGATGCAGAGAGAGGAATGCATGGGAAGATAGCAAGGCAAGAGCAACACATAGGCAGATAAGACATGAGACTAGAGTGTGTAATCAGACATTGAGATTGCGGATGGATGCGAGGATTGGAAACAGGATGTCAAGCACAGATAAGGTGATGAAACGGGAGATGTCGCGCGAGAAACTGAACAGCGCCTGGACGGAGCTGCGATTACTTCTTGGGCATCATATCAACCTCCTCGCCTCGGCTCGAGTTATTCTTGGCCCACTCGATGGCGAAGAGCGATGCCTTGAGGAATTTCTTGTGCGCGTACTTCTGGCAGGCATATTGCTGTACAAAGTTGTCTTCGAGGAGCTTCTCGCAGATCCACTGGTGACCAGTTTCCAGATGTTCTGCAACGAACCCAGAATGGTAGACAAACGATGCGTTCTGGGTGGGCGGAAATGGAAACGAGTCACATGATCAGTTATCAAGGAATGCAGAAGATCCGCATCCAGTCCTCACCCAGTCACCACCAAGCATCTTCCTCGCACTGTACATTGCGACCGCCGCGACAAGACTTGGCTTGCATCTCAAAAAGCGATGGTCCAACAGGCTAACCTCGGCCAAGAACTTGCCTAATGTCCTTGTTTGGATGTCGTAGTCGTCGGCCTTGCTGATCTTTCGCATCCAGCTATACGGAGAGCAGTATTGCGAAACCTTGAAGTCCAGGGTTTGCAAGACAATGCGCTCGCCTTTGAGGATTTCTTCCTTGGTGTACCCGTTCTCTGTCATGAAGACAAACTCGTCGACCGACGGCGCCAGAATCTCTTCGTACTTTGCAGCGACGAACATCGCAGTAACACCAACGAGCTGAAGCTTGACGAGTGACACGACTCTCCTAGTAAGGAAACGATCGACGATGTTGATGGCGATCCAGAGCGTTTCGGGAAGCATATGCCACCGCAAGTGTACTTGAAGAAGCCAGTCAACGAGGGTTTGTCGCATGGACCAGGTAATCTCGCTCTGCCCATCCATATACTCAGGGTTGGGCATCATGTCCTCCTGTCAAGACACCATCAACGAATGTACTCTCCATATATGGAGAAGAGCCCACCTCGAGTTCCGACATGTACTTAAATATCTCATCCGAGTACTCGGACACCATTGTGGTATCAAAAATATCAACTTCATCTTCATATGTTCGCTGAACGTCTGCTACTTCCTTGTAGTGCCTCATGGCCTTTTCGGTGTCGATGTCGGGCCACACGCGTGGAGATTTCGATTCGACCGCCTCGGGTTCTGGGATATTTTCATTGTCAACTCCGGTTTCTTGAACTCCTACCATATCCTGCTCGTCCTTATCTTCGAGCATGTGAATGGGTTCAGGCTCTTGCTCCAAATCTTCGACACCTTCGATGTCCATTTCGATCTCTTTCTCTTCGACGACGCGGGCGGGGACGATTACTGGTACAGCGGTTTCCTGCCGCGACATTCGCTTGAAGACAGATGGTTTCTGTGCGCGTGCGGTAAACGTGCGAGAGGTGTTGGTAGCAGTCTCTGTTCGGCCAGGGCCGGCTGGAACGCGTTGTGGACCGGTGGCAGCTGCGAGCGACGAGGAGCGGGAGCGCTTCATGCCATGCTCTGCACTGTCCTTGAGATTCTCTTTTGCGGCAGCCTTGATGGCGTCCTGAAGGACGACAGAGCAAGGAGGACCGCGACTTAGCAACTTGGGAGGGATGAACCATCATCCACTGACCTTGCGGTTGACCGCGGTTGTGGTGACCTCACCGAGCGCAGGACGTTGTGGACCGCCCTTGAGCCCGTTGAGGAGGGCCGTCGCGCGTGAAGCGCCAGCGCCGGTGACGCCTGATGTTTGACGAGCATGTCTGCTGGTAGCATTCTCGTCGCCATTTACCTTGCGCTGAGCGCCAATGCGGGTTCGAGTCTGTAGCTTGTAGCGACGGGTGAGTGGGGAAGGAAAAAACCAGACAAGGGTGAGCTTACGCGGGCATTGTTTGCCATGCTAACTGAGCCAAGTTGATGGGGAAATGCTACAGAAGATAGTATTGGACTTTGTCGAACCAGGCGGGGGATGGGGCAAGGATACAGAAAAGAGATTGTGAGAAAAGTGAGAGAAAAAAAAAACCAGACCGTGGCTTTTAAGACAAGGTCGCGACGATGTGGAAGAAAGAAAGAAAGAAAAAAGTTGTCAGCCGCGGTCGAGGACGAAGACAAGGACGGACTTGAACTCGGCTTTGACACTCGTCGCGTAGAACGCGAACCACACACGTGACCGATAAAAATATGCCAAAACAGACGCGTCGCGTCACATTGCTATTAATACATGCACGTGACTACCCTCACTTCCATTCCCGAAAGGACAATTGTGGTCCCCTCATCCCAATCCCCGCCCTGTGTGGGGTCGGGTGGACCTCTAGTGGTTCAACCAATGACCCCTCATCCGTCGCTGACCCGAGCCCAGTGCCAGGCTGCCATCCCTGTTTCATAAGCAGCCGCCGACCAACGTTATCCTCTGGTAGTGGAAGGGTACGCTCATCAGTCGCGGCGGCCGACGGCGTCTCGCGTGACGATTTCACGGGCCCTGGAGAGCTGCCGCGCGAACTCTGCACACCAGGGCTGTCCGCCTGCGAACCGGGATGCATGGCACGACGCCGTGCAGACCGGTCAATATATGATGCCGGCTGTGTAGAAGTCGAAGGGTATTCGTAATGTGGATCTAGGCGTGCGAGGAGGGTACGTCTGAGCGACGTCAGTGCTTTTTTGGCATCCCTGGCTTCTTGCGCGTGTGCCATCTCGGCAACATCAGTGGGCCGTTTCTCCGCAGCACGATGGCTCTCCCTAGGGATCGAAAACAAGGGTAGGACACCCTGGCCAGTGGATGTGCATTCGGCACAGGGTGTGCGATCCTCATGTATGTGACACAGAAAGGTAGTGCTGCCGATGATCAGCCGGTCAAGGTGGTGCAATGGACGTGGTATACTCGCCGTGCGAGGAGGTGAGAGACGGACCGGCTCAGCATCAGGTTGCTGGGCAGACTGAAGGAATGTGCCGTGCTTGGATCCCATGTCAACCACTGCCCACTCACGTCTCGCCTTGTCCCAGAACACAGTCGCATGTAACTTTGACACTGGCATCTCCTTTAGCCGTATTCTGGGTGTATCGCTTCCCGGGGGAGCGACATCGCGCCCAAACTGTGTCTCGGCGTAGGCGTCGAGCACGGCAAGGCTGAGATTCTTGTGGAGAATGGACGTTTGAAGCACCATGAGACGCAAGGGCGGCCACTGGGGAACGGAATGCTCGCAATCATCCGGTTCATCACAATATGGGCCGTGTTCGCTGGCCATGGTAGACGGGAGCCACAGATTCAAACTCCGATCCATGTCCTTGACGTTGTGGGGTACGTCCGCGACTTCATGGATTCATTCAACCAAGTATCTCAATCACTCCATTTCCGCGGAAATATTCATATTGATCGTCGATGTAGGAACTCCTTCTCGCAAAGGAATGGCTCGTAAAGGTCGATGCCCAGACTTCGACCCCTTATCTCTTCGTTCGTGTTTTCTTCCATTTTTCATTCAACCACACTCTTGATCTCATCCTTCACCGCCCTTCGCCACCATCCCCATTCGACAGAAATTTCATTCTTCTCCGGTGGATCTCACCTGCTCCATCATGATCACTGACACCAAGCGGACGTGGGTCGAAGGTGAGCCCATCTTCGTCGGTGATTAACCAAGCGAATTCTATTCCCAGCCGTCCCCTAGTCTTGTCAAGTAAACAGATTGCAAGGCGGTGGCGGGAATGTAACAAACGGATCGACTCGCCGCTCCTCGATGACGATGAAGAAGAGTCTTGGCGAACACGCACCCTGGATCTCTTGTCCAACGCACATACTCTTGGCGGTATTTTGGAGCTCTCATTCGAAGTCGTCGAGTCTAAATTTGGAGTACTCTTTTCCCTGAACTTACAGCCAACCTGCCGACTGATGCGTGGCGTTGGAAGGATTTTGCGTTTGAATTGGAGTGCAATGCCTTCAAGTGGCGTTGGGAAACCATCTTTGTCGGTCACAAGATTTCAGCCGAGATTCTATCAAAACACCTTATCATGCCGCTGATAAGCGTGAATCATCTCGCATTCTCTTCTCCAGATGTCGTTGGCGATCTGCCACCCACCGATCTCGAGAAAGTAAACCTAGTCCAATCATATGTGTCCCCAGCAAACCGGTTCTGACTAGACCCCGTGCCTTCTGCCTTCAGGCCATCGACAAGGTTGCTCGAACCGCACGTAGAACGGTCGACACACACGTTAAGAATGCATTGTCGAAACCACGTCTGGCCACGACGATTCGGCGCATCACTGCAGTGTTCAACTTCATTTCGGAACTTCGTGGGTATTACTTACCTCTAAACTATCCTGCTCTCTTACATAGAATTGGGTTCTAGCCAATGTCATGACCGACGCCAATTCTCTGGTATTACTTCCTCCTCCAGATCCGACGCCGAAAATAAAAAAGTCACTCGAGCACCTTAAAAACACGCGTACGCTTACGCCAGAACCAAATGTAGGTCTTTTGTCACGTCGAGAACCCAACATGGCTAATTGAATACCAAGGATCATCGTGATGTCTCAACTAGCTCAAAGTGGGACAGCATCGCGCTCCCACGCAAGCCGAGCCAAATCAACCATGCCGCAGACTCCGACTCTGCGACCGAGCCGGAAGACGACGCCTCGGTCCAGCCTTCGAGGCCCACCCCAGAGTCTGGCGCGGCGGGCGTAGATCGACAGCCTGATATACGCATGCGGTCAGCAACACCATCAAG